>WOXC01004984.1:0-137466 GCA_011680675.1 Gymnobelideus leadbeateri
CTCTTTATGACTTACTTGCTCCCACCTAATAATTAATATTCTAAAGACATTTCACAAAGTAACATAGTAATTATCACAAAATCAGAGAACTGTTCATTACACTTTACCCACCATTTATTTTATGTCTTTGATGTCATGGTTATGTTTATTGTTTCTATATATTAAATTTCCTAACTGGCAAATTCACCCTTTAAAAAGATGTATAGGTGTGCTGGGGGGCGGAGCCAAGATGGCGGAAAGGAAGCAGTAACCTCGCTGAGCTCCTCTGTCACTAAGTCCAAAAGGGTAAATCTGAGCGGATTCCGGAGTGACGGAGCCCAGTGGAAGACAGAGTGTGGCAGAATCTAGCACAGGAGGTTGCCCAGAGTGCCCGCACAGGTCGAGCGCAGAGCGCGTGGGGTCTGCACAGCTCAGACCTAAGAGCAGGCAAGCAGAATACACCAGAGAGAGAAAAAGCCCCAGCCTGCAGACTTACCAAGGACGAATCGCAGTCATCTCGCAGAGGGAACGGATCATTGGAGCCAGGTAGGAGAGTCGGGCCCCCAGTGGAGAGAGTGGCTTCTCAGGCTGCATTCAGCCCCCAGCCTGGAAATTTAGAAACTGCCTGCCTGTATGATACAGGGGCTGGAATGGCAAAGTAAATTCTAGCTGCTCCGATCCTCCCATCCCTCCTTCATGAAGCAGAAAACCCAAAGATAAGTCTCCCACCCAGACTGAAATCCCAAGTTAATGGAAATAGCCTCAGGCTTGAGAATCTCCAAGAAAGGGTGTAACTGAGACAGCCAGGAATCTGAAGAGAAGAGAGGGAGGGGACCCAACTAGCCCCACCTCACCTCACCAACAAAAGCCTACTTATAGCCCAGGGGTATAGAGGCAGAAATCTGAAGTGGTCAGACTCAACCCCACCTACACATCTACATTCCTCACTGACTTCCCTGACTTAGCCATAAACTAGCCACCCAGAGGTATTCAAAGTCAAGGATCAGGCCCCAAACTCATAGCCTGAGACACTAAGAAACAGGAAGTCACAATGGGAAGGAAGGAAGCTGAAAAGGAGAAGGGGAAGGCAAGAAAGTCTATTCGAGCATACTATGCAGGGCAGGCAAGAACAACAAAACACACAGGACAATATAGACTCTCTGCCCACACCACAGACCACAGAGGGAAACATGATCTGGTCTCAAGCCCAAATAGCATTCCTGGAGGAGCTTAAGAAAAATTTTAAAGACCAAATCAGGGAGGCAATGACCAACTTGGAAAAAGAAAATACCTCCCTAAAAAAGGAACTTCAAAAACTTATTGAAGACCATAATTCACTAAAAATTAGATACAACCAAACTGAAACTCAGAACTCTATGATGCAGCAGGAGTCAATCGAAAAAAACAAGATGATCGAAAAATTGCAAGAAAATGTAAAATATCTCACTGGAAAAATAACTGACCTAGAGAACAGATCCAGGAGAGACAACCTAAGAATTATTGGTCTACCAGAAAGCCATGATGAGAAAAGCAGTCTAGACAACATCCTCCAAGAGATTGTCAAAGAAAACTGTCCTGAGGTCCTGGAATCAGAAGATAAAATAGCTATTGATAGAATTCACCGGACTCCTCCTGAAAGAGATCCCAAACTGAAAACTCCAAGAAATATAGTAGCCAAATTCCAGAATTATAAGATTAAAAAAAAATTCTACAAGCAGCCAAAAAGAAACAATTCAAATATCGAGGAACTACAGTTAGGATCACACAGGACCTAGCAGCTTCTACATTAAAAGAGCGGAGGGACTGGAATTTGATATTTCGTAGGGCAAGAGAGCTAGGACTACAACCAAGGATTAACTACCCGGCAAAACTGAGCATAATCTTTCAGGCAAGGAGATGGACGTTTAATGAAGTAAGGGACTTCCAGACTTTCCTAATGAAAAAGCCAGAGCTCAATGGAAAATTTGATCTCCAATTACAAGACTCCAGAAGAACATAAAAAGGTAAACAAGGGTAACATAGACTCACACATGCAGAAGTGCACATACCCACACCCACAAACACAAGCTCATTACTTGGGATGCAACAAGAGCAAAATGTTCACATCCCTATATGTGGAGCTGATAACTGTCAATATTTGAAATCTCTATGATTATCATGACCTGCAAAAGGGTTATACTTAGAGGGTGTGGGTATGAATGCACTAACATGGAGTCTAAAAAAAAAAAGACTATTAAGGGGATCAATGGTACTGTAATGGGAAAAAGGAAAGGATGAGCTAGGAAAAGGTAAAATATGCCATCTGAAGAGGCATCAAAACACACTATAGAAGAAGGGAAAGTAAGAGGGAGAGGAACATCATTTAAACACTATTCTCACTGGTTCTGGTTCAAAGAAGGATCAAATTAATCAGTGAAGTTTAAGAATCTAACGTGAATAGACACATAAATTCATTAAATAGAGGAATTGGAGGGAGGGAGAGGAGCATTGTTTGAAATTTACTCTCATTGGTTTGGAATCAAACGGGGAGTAATTTACTCTGATAAGTATAAAAATTTGTTGTGTCCTATAGATAGTGGGAGGGTAAGGGGGGGTGAAAAGGAGGAGACTAAAGGGGGATTAGAAGGGAGGGAAATAGTAGTAAGGGGAGAGGGTAGGTTAAGAAGGAGGGTCACTGGGTGGGAACACTGAGGGAGGGGGTGGTCAAAAGGGAAATCTTCAAGGAGGGGAAGGGAGAAGGAAGAAACAAAAACATAAACAGGGGAGGGAATAGGATGGAAGGGAAGAGACAGATAGTCATCATTACTGTGAATGTGAATGGGATGAACTCTCCCATAAAACAGAGGCAGATAGCAGAATGGATTAAAAACCATAATCCTACAATATGCTGTCTACAAGAAACACATTTGAAACAAAGAGATACCCACAGGGTAAAGGTAAAAGGTTGGAGTAAAATTTATTATACCTCAGCTAAAGTAAAAAAAGCAGGGGTAGCAATACTTATCTCAGATAAAGAAAAAGCAAAAATAGATCTAATTAAAAGAGATAAGGAAGGAAACTATATCCTACTAAAAGGCACCATTGAGAATGAAGCAATATCACTACTTAATATATATGCACCAAGTGGTATAGCATCCAAATTCCTAGAGGAGAAGTTAAAGGAATTAGAGGAAGAAATAGATAGCAAAACTATACTAGTGGGGGACCTTAATCTCCCCCTCTCTGAACTCGATAAATCTAACCTCAAAATAAACAAGAAAGAAGTTAAGGAGGTGAATAGAATCTTAGAGAGACTAGATATGATGGATCTCTGGAGAAAACTGAATGGGGATAAAAAGGAATTTACTTTCTTCTCAGCAGTGCATGGTACATACTCAAAAATAGACCATGTACTAGGGCATAAAAACCTCACAATCCAGTGCAGAAAGGCAGAAATAGTAAGCGCATCATTCTCAGATCATGATGCAATAAAAATTATATGCAATAAAGGGCCATGGAAAGATAGACTAAAAACTAATTGGAAACTAAACAATTTAATCCTAAAAAATTGGTGGGTCAAAGAAGAAATTATAGAAACAATCAATAATTTCATTCAAGAGAATGATAATAATGAAACAACATACCAAAATTTGTGGGATGCACTAAAGGCAGTTCTCAGGGGAAGTTTTATATCCCTGAGTGCATACTTAATTAAAGCAGAGAGAAGGGAGGTCAGTGAATTGGACATGCAATTGAAAAAGCTAGAAAAAGAACAAATTGAAAATCCCCAATTTAGTACTAAATTAGAAATACTGAAAACCAAAGGTGAGATTAATAAAATTGAAATTAAAAAGATGTATAACATTTTTCTATTTTTCTCATGATTTCAGTGTTTCTTAAGAATATCATATACCTACTTGTGAAGGCACATTTTACATAACATAGACACAGTCAATGTCCTTTTTTTTCCTTAGGGAGGAGCCCAAAATAAAGAATGGGCCGTTTATATTGGAGAAAAGGAACCACAGTGAGAAAAAAGCAAGGGCATCATACAGGGTGAGAGGATGGAGGTGAGAGTGAGGCTGGACGCTGACCAGTGAAGCAGGAGCTCCACTCTTTGGAAGTGCAGTTGCTAGATGGTAAACCAAGAGAAAGAGCAAGGACTAGAAGGTATCTTCTCGCCCAGGTCTGCTTTGGCCTCTGGTCTGCTTGCTTCCAAAGGCATCTGAAGAAGGGCAGGAGAGAAGGGGAGATAGGGCAAAGGAAGGTACCTTGCTTTATAGGAAACAAACCCTGCTCTTCCCTCGGGAATTTTCTTGCAGGGGGGTTGAGGGGGAAAGGGTCATCCTAGGCTGGGCTAAGCTTAGATGCTTATTCAGGGCAAGGGATGAACCCAGCCCACTCACTTTCTATAAAAAAAAGTTTTCTTTTTTATTAGCATGTGTTCCTTTACAAAACCGGGCCTGAGGGACTGTGGAATGTGAGGATGGATTCTGGGTCAGCTCAGTCAGATGTCAGCACCATGGGCTGGAACAGGGACCAGACCAGGCTTCAGTCCCCAAAGAGGGGAGAGCTTCCTGCACAGCTTATATAGCATGTCTCCAGGGGACCCTACTCCTTGGCAATGGCAAAAGGCTTCTCCACTTCAATTGTGCCACAGTCAGCTATTGTCACATCCTTCAGGGGCTTGTCCCGCCCATCTGTCTTGGTGTTTTCCACCTTTCGTACCACATCCATTCCTTCTAGGACTTTGCCAAAAACCACATGCTTGCCATCTAGCCATGGTGTTTTGACAGTGGTGGTGAAGAACTGGGAGCCATTGGTGTCCTTACCAGCATTGGCCATGCTCACCCAGCCTGGCCCATAGTGCTTCAGTTTAAAGTTCTCGTCAGGGAATCGATCGCCATAGATGCTCTTTCCTCCTGTGCCATCACCCCGGGTGAAGTCTCCACCTTGAATCATGAAGTCCTTGATCACACGATGAAATTTGCTGCCCTTGAAGCCAAATCCTTTCTCTCCTGTGGACAAAGCTACAAAATTGTCCACTGTCTTTGGAGTTGTCTTCCCAAAGAGACTGATGACAATTCGGCCTACATCTTCATCACCAATTCGTAGATCAAAATATACCTTGGCGGTGACTTTGGGTCCCTTCTTCTTCTCTTCAGCAGTGGAGAATCCTGGAAAGAGCAAGAAGAGCACTGAGCCCAGGACAAAAGTGACCACGACGAGCAGCTTCATGTTCCGCTCGGTCAGGCGCAGCATCAAACCTAATCAATGTCCTTTTGCTATTAGGTCACCAATAAATTAAGGTCAGACATCATTTTGATATGCCAAAACTTGTTTGTCCAAGTACCCACCTTCAACATTGTTCATATGTGACTAATTTTCCTGTAACTATTAGAGAATTCCATGTTTTTTGCAGAAACTTGAACTGATTTCATAGAATTAATTAGTGACATTACATATTGTCTGCTTGGATAATACATGGAATTTGGTATTTTTCATCATCCTTCCTATTAATGCCATCTCTTACACTCATGGGTACCAGTTATTGATGTACTACTACTATCTTTAGAGTTTTACTGGCATCTTTTGTTTCTTGGGAAAGTAGCATGAAATATACCCTCAAATGCTTCTCAGGGTGGGGAAGAGCTCACCTGTGGTGCTCCTTATAACAGTCATGTTATAGCTTTCTATTTTACCTACATTTTCTGGCTGTATAAGCTCAGTTTATTTTTACACATCTGACTTAAATGACTGTAAACACTATCTACATTTGGCACCCTGGGACAAAGTTCTGCTGGCCTTTCCTTAGTTATAGCTCTGCTCTTCTTATCCAGGAATGAACAAGTTCTCCCTGGCATATCCAACTATCTTACACTCTCTTCATTCTTCTATGCCTGTCATTTCTTCTACACACTACAATGCAACAACTATTTTGCCATACTTTAATATTTATATTTTTGAAGTCTTATAATTCTCTCTGGTGATTTTTTGAGCACCAGTCTCATTCCAATCAGTTTTTAAGATTTCTGAGGACAAGGATGATCTCTTAAGTTTCTTTTGTATCTCCACAGATAATATAATATGCTATATTAGATAATAACATAATAAACATAATAAATATGCTATATATACTTGTTGACCAAAAAAAGAGGTTAAAGCATGGGATTAAGTCTGGGGAGAGGCAAGAATGCCCGTTTTCCTATTAGCTCAGGCACATTGAGTCCAAAGATAGGACTTTTCTTTTTCCTGATCATACCACCTTTGAAAATTTTGTTGGAGGAGTTGTGACTTGGGGGAGTCATACATAGATAGCGGTTTCTGTGAAAGGAATGTGGCAGTTTTAATTGATTTTATATCCAGTGTGAGTCAATTATATGATGTGGCAGTCAAAAGAGCAAATGTATTATTATGCTATGTTAAGAGATGTGTGGTAGTCAGAAGATGGAAGGTGATTATCTCCCTGTGTTCATCCCTGACTGATAATATCTCTACTATTGTTTTCAGTCCTGGGAGAAATATTTTAGGTTTATGATAAGCCAGAGAACTTTCATTGGAAGGTAATCAGGATGGCAGATAATGTAGAGAATATGCCATAAAACTTTGGGGAACATGGTAAGCATCTTCAAGGTTTTGGAGGGTTGTCATATGGAAGTGGAAATAACCACCTTTGCTTGGTCCCAGATAAAAGCTCTAGGACAATGAATGGAAGTTAGAGTGAGGGAGAGATCAGCTCCAAGTAAGGAAGATGAAATGGACCAGCTTGGATGACAATAAATTGCCTATTTCTGGAAATATTAATTTAAAGAACAAATGACAATTTGCTAGGTTTGTTGGTATTCATTGATTGATTGATTGCTTTTTGGAGGGCAATTGGGGTTAAGTGACTTCCCTAAATCACATGGCTAGTAAGTATGTCAAGTGTCTGAGGCTGGATTTGAATTCAGGTCCTCTTGACTACAGGGCTTGTGATCTATTCACTATGCCACCTAGCTGCCCCTATTTGTTGGTATTTAAAACCTTGTACAACCTGACTCATCTACCTTTCCAGACATTTCATATTACTGCACTTCATGTAATATATTCCATTCAAATTAGACTATGTGCTATTCCATTTCCCACGTCTGTACCTTTACACAGACTGTTCCTCATGCTTGATATGCACTCCCTTCCTCTGCCTCTTAGCATTCTGCATTTTCTTTAAGTTCATCCTCCAGTGCCTTTGGAAAGACTTTTTTGATCCATTAGTGTCTCTCCATCCTCAATTTTTTTATTTACTTATCTGTTTTCAAGCAAGCAGTCCCTTGATTTTCCATGTGATTGGAGGAAGGGAAGAAAACAAACATTTATTTAGTGCCTATTTACCAAGTCTCAAATTTGGCCTGAAGAAGGGACCATGGCAATTCTTAAGAAACCACGCTTGTAGGAAATTTAGAAGGGTAGGGTTTCAAAATGGCTCCCCCAGTTATCAATAATATTCATCAGGGACTCAATACTCACAGTCTTTTTGATTAAACTTTCATTGGGAAATAAGGAAGAAAACTTTGCCAGCAAATGCTTCTTCTACGTCTCTGTCTTCTTGTATTGCTTGTGTTTTGTATCTTGGTAAATTAACTTTTTCCTGTGAGCTGATCAGCCAAAGGAAAAAGGGTGGAAAAAATGAAAACTTTTCTATGGAATTTTCAAAGGTTTAAAAAACCAAAGTCTCTTTTTCTCCTTTTCTGACTCTGGCCAAGTCACCACAGATAAGAGGGAAGGTAATTTTCCCCTTGTCCCAGTTTATGGCATTATAAACTACTTAGAGATAAAATTTGTGACAGATACATAATTTCTCTACTGTAAATTTCTAAATTGTCGTTTGAATGTTTTTAAAAATGCTGAAATATCTTAGTGAGTTTTGAGGTACCACTCTGCAGAATTTGTTTTTAAGGAAAAATAAGAAATAAAATAAGTCTCCCCATATCTTTCATCTTGTGCCTCCTGGGGTTAAAGTTCAAAAGTCTGGGAGAAAAGTAAGACCTGCCTCTTTATCCACTCTCTTAAAGAATCCAGGTAGGGTCAGATTAAGAACACAAAGGAATTGATTTGGCTCATTGGTTGATTTTTAAAGGAAACAGAAATTTTTATGGAAATATAATCTAGATGGAAATACTATGTAATTCAAAATCTCAATTATAAATCCAGATTTGATGTAACTTGGCTGAAATTTGTCCCCAAACTAAATAATAATGTGGGTTTCACTTAAAGTGAGGTGTGTTCTCCTATTAGGATAATTGTGGTATATCAGAACTCAGTGCAAAATACAATTGCTATTTAGTATTAAAGCAATAGGCTGGGAAAATATATGGATCAGGAAAAACCAGAATTCAAATCCAGTCTCAGAAATTTATTAGCTGTATGATTTTATTCAAGCCACTTTATCTCTGTTTACTGAAGTTCCATAATCTATAAAGGGATAATAGTAGCACCCATGTCACAGGACTGTCGAGAAAATCACGTGATTGTAAAGTGCTTAGCACACACAGTAAGAACTATATAAATATCAGTAAATGTAATAACTCTATATTGGTATTGAATGGAGTCAATATAGAATGCCTAAAAATGATAAAATTAATTATTTTCTTTGTAAGATAATTTGAAAATGCATTTGACTGAACTGATGTCATCTGACTGGTAATAAGTTTTGGTCCATGTTTTTAAATACATGATATTATATACATTATTATTGCATTTCTAAACTTTTTTCTTATGTTGCTAAATTTGGGAAACCATTTTATCAGAAATATTGTTAGAAAAGTAGCTTCCCTTTTAAATTGGATGCTGTTAGATATGAATTTAACTGCTAGAGAATGTGGTCAAAATGTTGAGAAACTTAAATATTTAATGGGGTATATTTTGCTTTGCAATGGATAATAATAAAAGCTTAACTGTTTGAAAAATACTGTTGTCCTTATCTGTGAAACTTTTAGGACTTTCTATTTGGGCAGGGTTATACAATCTTAGTGGCCCTGCTGACCTTAGGTGAAAAAATTCTAAAGTACCGAAGTTTGAGAAACTAGAACTACACCTAGTGAAAGTTGGGGAGAGGGATTTACAAATTTGCTTATGGTAAAGAGTGAGCTTTATTTGAGGTTATGTGAACACCATCCAGGAAAATTATGAAATTGTACCTGTTAATAAATAGTATGTATTGAAGTTACATATTTAAAACAACTTAGTAAAAATAGATCTTAGGTTCAAAGATTTCATTTTGCCTTGGGGATTAATAGGCAATATAGTCCAGAGGCTTATAGTGGCTACAGTTTTTCTGGAATCTTGAGTGAACTATCATGTATTCACTGTAGGTATGAAACTCCAGAATGTAGCTATTCTTAATTTGTAAATGAAGGATAAATAAAATGTCCTTATATTCTCATTGTTAACTATTGATGCAATATGAGAAAAATAATAATAACTGAGCTCTAAAAAGGTCATTTTTGTCTTTGTATCCTAGGGGCAAGCACAGTAGATATACTTTTTAAATACCTTTTGAACCAAAAGGAGAGCAACTGGAGGACTCAGAGTAGTCAAATCTTTCAGTCATATTTGCTACTTTCATTGTTGGATATGTCCAGGATTACTTTACATGAATGTCTCATATTCATGTTCAACCATTAGAGAAAATCAGTTCTTCTAAAAATTCCTAGTATGTACAGGCTAATAATACAGATACTGATGTAGAAGAATTCAATATAAAATCAAGCTTTCATAAATCATTTCCACGTTAACTAGCTGCTTTATAAATGTGAAAACGCCCTTATTGTCATTAGACCAATAAAAAACAGGATTTTTCTATGTTGCTATAGCAAATATTGACATTTCTTAAAATATTTATGCTACTATTGCCCTAATTTGTATACTGAAATAGAAAATTTCATATTTAAGTGTGAATATATATTTACAAATATATAGTTCCCACACCACTTTCTTAAAATAGCAAATAATTTGATTATACTTAGCATATATTCCAGTTTCCATTGTCAGGAGCTATTTAAATTTTACATGGTCAAAACAAGCAAGATATGCACAGCTGACTCAGAGGTTTCTTTTGTAACACACATTTCCATTCATAAAAAAATAAGGCAAAGTGCTTTTGCTCACAGAGGCCCCACCATTAGAAAGGAATGAACCAGATGAATTAATCTACTAATTCGATGTATTTAGCAGCTATTCAAAGCTGACCTCAGATAGAGGGTGAGAAGGCTGCTCTGGGTCTTGCATATTTTGATCTAGAATTTGAATGATGGAAAAGAGAATATGCATGCTAATCTTCTGTGACAATTTGATAGGGAATGACAATCAGATCCATTCTTAAGTGTCAGGATGTGGCACAGGCCTGAGTATAGCATGGAATTTGTGGTTTGTCCTCTGTAGAAGCCTTCTGAAATCTATATTCAGAGATGAATCATGAGGATATGGATTTCAGGATATGCATAATATTAAAAGAATATTAAACAAGTTAAACATTAATGCTTTCAGCAAACATTTATGGTTTTCTGAGTACTTTTACCTGAAAACTTTCAGTGACAAGTTGGAGACATGGTAAGTAGCAAATAGGATGAAGTTTGACATATATCAGCATGGGGCAATACTTTTGGAAAGGCAAAGACCGAACTTGTAGGACAGAAAATGGTCAGCTCAGTATAAGCACGGTACCAACAGATCAAGGACTCAGAGCAGAACAGACACAGAGATTAATCATGCAGTACTGCTACCACTTTACCCAGTACCAAGGTGGCTCCAGAAAAAAGTTAGTGAGAAAGGACTATTTGTTGTGTGTTTTGTCCTTCATTTGTGACAAGGACCATGGCATAAGGGGAATGATGACATGACTTGCAGTTGACTTTGATTTGAGTGAGGGAGGGCTGTGCAAGGTCACCAGCCTCACTTTCTCCTTCAGAGTCATCTGGATTCAGTGACCAGATATTCATTAGGATGACTGGAGATGACCCAGGATGCAAAGGGAGACGCTGGCTCCTTTAGGCTAAGGCCTTTTCACATATAGTGGCTCTGGGAAAGATCCCCGAAAAGAATATAATAAAATTAATCTGTTTAATTTAAGAAAATTACTAACTCTGATGCTTGGACAAGTCACAAACTCTCTGGGAGGACCGATGATGAACGATCCTACCGATTTCTTTACCAAGACGTGATGGAATCAAAATGTAGAATAAGATATATTTTCAGACAGATAAAGTGAGAACTTGTTTTGCTTGGATATGAATATTTGTTAAAGACAGAAGAGAACATAGAAGGAAATCTAAAAAGAATCCTGGATAAGCAAGTCAGCTTTCAAAATTACATGTTAAATTTGTCATCTATTTAAATAGAAAAACAAGGTCTGCCTAATGGAGATCTACAATTTTATGTAAATACTGTTTCTGTTTTACTTTGTGTATGGAAATATCCATTTAATTTAGGGATTAAGTTCAGAATTCAAAAACAAATGAAAAACCTCCCAAATTTCCTGGGCTTCTGTTGTCTGTCCTCTATAATGCCTAATTTGCCTAAAGGTAGGCAGCGGGAAGAGCTGATCCCTTGAGGTCCTTGGCATATCTGAAATCATGAGTCATAGTATATGAGAACTAAGTATATGAGAAAAATAAGAAACTGTTCCACTAACAGACATGTTGAGTGAAGACAAAAAAGATAAAAATAATGAATCTGTGATGTCATAAGTTTAGTTATGTTCCCTTAAATGAAGCAAATTACAACCCATCCCTGCCTGCCCATCCAGTATGACTCATGGCCACAGCAAGTCAAAGGAACTTTCAATTATGGATAAAGAAATTTAGGATAAATTGTAATTATTAGACATTTTAATGTTATAATACATTTCTGCTAGATATTGTGGTTTCTTCTTTCCTGTGGATTTATGAAATTAGAGTAGATAATTGCTTTACAATGTTTTGTATGACTAGAGAAGGGCAGATATCTTCTTGAGGTGCTCTCCAGTCCCCAGTGTATCCTGTGTTGGATCTAAGGAAGGGACAATAAATGACTACCTGGATCACCAGAAAGAGGCAGCAGTTTTTGCAAAACAGTAGGTAACAAAAACAAAACTATTGACACATTCTTCCTGCAGGGTTGCTATCTGGAATCTGTTGATTAGAAAAGAAGTAAAAATCCTGACCTAAGTGGATACAGGGAAAGGATGGGGGAACAGAACAGATGATATTTATGACTGACTGGAAATTTCAATCACAGCAGCATAAATGATGAACTCAGGATCATTGGAAATTGAGATAGTTGACTTAACAGATGGTAGGCGGCTCTTGTCAGAGATGGCTGTTCAGAGCATGAGCTTAATTGAGTGGTTCAGATGTGTATAAATTAACATTTTTTTTGAAGTTTGGGATATTCTCAGGCGAATTTAATGGGTAAGCATATACAATTTCTAGGTTCTTTTCCCCAGTAGAAAAAGCTGAACATGAGACAAAGGTAAATTCTTGTCTTCAACAGACATAAACTAAAAATCCAAACATAGGAATATGTCTAAGGAAAAAAAAATATCTGAGTGCTAGATATGTACTCTCTTCTCAGCTCTCACAATGTTCTTATGTAAGATCTGTTGTTTGAACAGCTCCTAGGGGCAAACATCTGCCTATTTGAAACGTTATTAGGAAAGTAACTTCATTTAAATCTTCCCTCATAGTCCTTTCATGCACATGTGAGGGTATAGTGAAATAGTCTGAGGAAAATTAAAACAATTAGATGCCTGTAGATTAACCCCTTTTTTATTTTTAGGTGTGTTCTATAGTGCTTATCATGCATATAACACTGTCTTCAATGCAGAATACCCATTATTTTCTTTTTTTTGATTTTCCATAGATATGTTAACATTTGAAACTTGTGTGATACTTCAAGAGAGCTCTATTGTCTATAGGGATGATCAAACTAGATACAATTAATCTGACATTTATAAATAGAAGTCTTAGGTATAGAAGTCTATATTCGAGAGTGGAAAGAAAGTGTTTTATAGGAGAATAAAAGCAAAGAATGCAGAGGGACAAGGAATTGCAGGGTTAGATGGGATAGATGAAAGGAATGTGATATGTTGACATCTGTAATGTTCTCTATTAGTGACATGATTAGCTGAACAATTCAATTTGACATTTATTAAATGACTATTATATGACAGGCATTGTACTTAGTGTTGGGGATGCAAAGACAAAAATGAAATTGTCTTTGCCCTTAAGGAGTTTACATTCTTCTGGGTGAGGATACTCACTGGATGTGCTTGCAAGTTGCCTGTATACTACATTCAAATTCACCCCTTAGATAAAGGATTTGACTCCTCCTCTGTGGAAATGGGAGAAGATGGTAGCAGTATAGAAGGCTACATCTATTTACTACCAACCCCCCACTTCTACATAGGCAGAATTCAAACTAAAGGGTGGAGGTTATAGAGGCAGATCTTGGTTCAATATGAAGGAAAATTTCTTAATGATTATATTTGTGCAAAAATGAACTTTTTTGCATTGGGAGGTAGTAAATCCTCTTTTTCTGAAAGTCTTCAAGAGGAAGATGATTGAATGTTTTTTGGGGAAGTTAAAGAAGGAATTCTTGATTCAGATTTGAGCTAGATGAGGTGACTTCTGATGTCCCTTCTAGTTCTATTTGGAAAGGACCACTGATGGCAGAAGATCTCATAGAAAAAGCCCTGTATATAGTTGCTACAGTTAGTTGGCCCAGGAAGATTGGAAACTACAAGAATAAGGTGGCAGTGGCAGTGAGGGACAAATCATTGTAGCATTCCTTTCACCTGTCTCCTATGTGCAAAATACTTTCTCTAGTTGACTAGCACCCACTGATTGAACCATTTGATCAGAGATATTTAAATGTTTGCCTGAACACAAGGTAGCATTCTTGGGGAAAATATTGGACTATAAGTAACCCTAAGATGGCAAGAAAAGCTGAATTAATTGTGACTATTTGTAAATGAGCCTTCTATAATCATTCTTAGCCAGAGCATTCTACAATGTGACAATTAAAGATTGAACCTTAGGTTCCTGTCGTCATCCTTTGGGGAGTCCTGGTTGGTAATTTTAAAGCATTCCAGATCACCAAATGATATCCTCTGATAATCACTGAAATGTGTCACCTATCATAGTAAAATAAAATGGGGGCTCCTCACATTCCCACTAGAGAAAAAGGGAAGTGAAGAGATATGGCAAATATTCAATCTGATAAAGTTTGACTTTTAAATGCATGACACTGAATAATACATTGTAAAACTTTAATGATATTAGCAGTCTCCTTATCCTTGCCTCAGCACTATGGGGGTGTGGAGGGGTATTGACAATGGAAAGGATCATTTATCTTCATGATTCAAGTTGCCTGGATAATTCATGAGTAGAGAAGAAGCAGAGAGCATGACAGAGCCACATGTTAGTTATACAGGTCATCTTTAATGAGTTAAAATGACTTCTTTCATCCAACCTCTGAACTGCCCATGTGTCAGGCCAATAGAGTAGATTTGTTTAGCTGCCCCTTTAATTTTGATTTAAGGACATCACTTTGTCATCATTAAATGTTTCATGGAGGTATTAAATATTAAAGTTCTTCTGCTGGCTAGGCCCAGAATTTGAAGAAGGAAGTCTATTGGACCTGAGACATTTCCTCCATTATGCAATAATCTGGTGGAAACAATCATGAACATAGATGCAAAAGTTGGCTAGAATGATTTTTATAAACTGGAATAGTCTAAACAGATGTAGAGACAATGAAGAATAAGAAATTAGATGCATGTTTATAGTGCAGTAGGCTAGGAGGAGAGGGCAAAGTCTTTGGAATACTGAACAGCGGAGCACAGGTGATGCAATCTGTCACTCTGGCTTTAAAGGCAGTGCATCACCAGGGATGATACGGAGTATTCAATATGAGACAGTATAGCACAAGGAATTAAAAGAAGAAGAATATGCTCCAGAAGAGACTGATCTATGAGAGGACATGGTCAAAGAAATGGAGAATCTCAGTTAACCAACAAAGCCCTTCTATTCCCTCCACATAATAGTGGTAATTCACAAATATATAGTGCTTCATATTGAGGGGTTGAGAAGATTGTATAGTTCTTCAGTTTCTGCAGTCAGAGAATTTGAGTTCAAATCCTGCCTTTCATAATTACTACTTGTGTGGCCTTGGCAAGTCACTTAATTGCCTGGTCTTCAGTCTCCTGATCTTTAAAATAAATTGGTGTGAATAAATGACCTTTGAGAACCCTCCCAGTCTAAAATCTAAAAGTATGACAATGTCAATACAGATATTATTCCCTCCACTTTGGTGATGATTTACTAATGGATATGGAAGGACCCTGTCCCTGCCCCACTCAATAAATTCCAATGGGCTCTTCGTTTCCTCTTTGATCAAATATAAGCTCCATTTGGTATTTAAGGTCCTTCACTACCTAGCTTTAACCTGCCTTCCCAGCTTTATATAATTCTCCCCTTGAAGTACTCTAAGGTCAAGCCAAACTAAACGTCGTATTGTTTCTCATAAAGACTTTAGTGTCCTTTGTTTGTGTCTTTGAACACATTTCTCCATTCTTGGAACTGGACAACCTTTACATCTCTTAGAATGCCTTGATGTCCTTCAAGATTCAACTCAAGCACTACCTCCTTCTACCTTAGATTCTTCTTGATCTCTAGTGCTTCCTCTCATATTACCTCATACATATTCTGGCCGTTTGTTGCTATTGAGTCATTTCAGAGGTGTCTATCTCTCCATGACCTCATTTGGGTTTTTCTTAGCAAAGAAGCTGGAGTGGTTTGCCATTTCCTTCTCCATATCATTTTACATATGAAGAAATTGAAGCAAACTGGGTTAAATGACTTATCCAGGGTCATACAGCTAGTAAATGTCTGAGGCAGCATTTGAACTCAGGTCATCCTTATTCAAGGCCTGACCCTCTATCCACTGGACCACCTAGATGCCTATTCTGGATGTACCTGTGTATGTAAATATTGTCTCCTTCAATAGAATGGAAGGTTCTTCAAGGCTGGGACTTTTTTTTTTTTTTACTTTGCATCCCTAGTTTCAAGCACTGTGCCTGAAACATAGGAGGTGTTTAGTAAATACCTGTTGGGGGATTAATTGGCAGAGAATTACTAGTGTGTCAATTCTTTTCACCAACACAAGTTGCAGTTTTTCTCTGACTTAGTAAGTCCTGGACAGTTGCCTGATGCATCTGAAAGTGATTTTTCCAGGGTCATACAGATAGTAAGTAGTCAAGGAGGGATTTTGGCCTAGATTGTTTTGACTACAAATCCAGCACTATCTACCCTCTCCCAATGCCTATATTTTACCTGTAATATATCTCTAGAAATGCATAAATATAGAAAATACATTTCCATAGATAAAATAAAAACAATCATTTGAACTTTAAAAAAATATAATCTGTACAAAATGATGGAGAGTAAGGAATTATCTCCAAAATCTTTAGTTTTCAACTGGGAGTCTGTGAGCTTTTTTTGTTGTTTGTTCTTAATATTTTGATAATAGTATTTCAATCAATATTTTGATAATAGTATTTCCTTTTTAATCATATGTATCTTTTTAAATTTTCTTTTATTCTGAACTTAAGAAATAAAACAAGCGTTTCTATAACATAGAATAGAAAAAAGGTGGCAGATCCAAGATGGTGGAGTAAAAGCAGTGACTCACTTGAGTTCTCCCCCACACCCCTCAAAATACCTGTAAAAATGACTTTAAACAAATTCTAGGGTAGCAGAACCCACAAAATGAGAGAGTGAAATAAATTTCCAGCCTAAGACAACTTGGGAGGTTGACAGGAAAGGTCTATTGCTCTATTACAATCCAGGGAATTGTAGGGATCTCTTTTCTGGTTCTGAGGTAGGATTCTCTTGCTTTGCCCATGCTTGGATCTGGGTCGAAGTCCTGGGTGGTGGTCCTGGGGCAAGGAAGAGCACTGGTGTGGCAGAGCTTGTGGCGGCAGTGGAGAAGGAATCTTCCTCACAGTTCCAAGGCAGAAAAGAGCTCTTATGGTCACTTACAGACCAGAGCATGGATACAGAGAGGAGTAAATACTTCTCCTTTGATTGTACAAACCTGGAAGAACTGAAAACTTGCAGATCCCTATAAATATCCATGAAAACAGCTACGCAAAACCCCTGAACATTGGGAAAATACACCCTCCACACAGGAAGCAGAGTTCTACCTTAATAAAGAGCTAAAAAGTAAAGTATTTGGCTGGGGAAATGATAATAGAAAAAAGACAATTATACATGCAACTACAAATCTATTATGTATAATTTGTTATTCCTTTTTAGATATATAATAAAGTTAACATGAAACTTTCTTTTTTTCTTCCCTCTTCTTACCCTAAAGATGCTACCATTAGATGCAAAAATGTATGTATACACACACAGAGATACACACACATATGTAAAATCATTGTATACATACTTGACTTTATCAGTTCTTTCTCTGGATATAGATGTCTTGTTCCTTCATATGTCCTTTGTAGTTAATTTGGGCATTTATACTAGTCAAAATGACTTAATTTCTCAAAGTGACTTTTAAAACATTATTATTACTATATACAATGTTCTCCTGGTTGTGTTCAATTCACTCCTCATTATTTCATGCAGCATATCAAAAACTATAGGATACAGCAAATGTGGTAATCAGAAGAAAATTTATATCTCTAAATGCTTACATCAATAAAGTAGAGAGCAGACCTATAATTTGGCAAAGCAATTGAAAAAACTAGAAATAGAACAAATTAAAACCCCCCAATTAAATATTACGTTGGAAATCCTTATACATTTAATAATATTATTCTGAGAAGAGTCCCACAGGCTTTACTAGACTTCCATAGAGGTCTACAATACAAAAAAGGTTAATAACCTTTGTCCTAAAATGAAGAGATGGGAATCTTATTGCTTGTGAGGAGAAGCACTTGTGAGCATCTTAGACCACTGCGAATGAGTTCTGCATTGGTCTGGGGCATGGCCAAAGATGACTTAATAAGGTCTGATGATCTGGAATGGCCCTGCCTTTAGTCTTCCAAGTCCCTAAAGTTCATAATACATTTTCCAATATGTCACTGAACTAGAGCTGCTTGTTTCAAAAACATGATCTAGGCTGTCTCATTTTCATGAGATGGCATGTATATTGTTTGCTGCTCTGGTAAAAAAAACAAAACAAAACAAAACAAACAAAAAGCACCACATATACAGTACCATTATTACTGCTGGTTCTGTCCTGAATACATATAAGGTGCTCTAAACAATCTGCCTTTATAATTTGTTAGCTCCGGGCATTTTAGACCATCAGTTGAATTCAGCGGAAAGGACATCAGTTACTGCAAATATATCTGAAACCAAAATAAATAGAACAATATGGCATTTATAGCTATTGTAGGCAAAATTTGAAATATCCTAATAAAATAGACTTTGTTAAAGGCATCCAGGCCATTTAAACTTTAATGAAAATGACCAGTTCTGCTCTGAGTAGGCCTCCAGGCCATGTGTGCTCACAAACATGTGGACTTCAATACTTGGGTTACTATATAATTATATTTAAGGTAATCATAAATGGAGTATTAACTCCTTTTGTGTAACACATTGCCTTTCTGGGATCTCTGCAAATTAATGTGAATGTGTTGTGAATTAAAACCAGTATCTTACAGGAACCACCGCTCCCTGATGATGCACTCCTAGCATTAGTCAGAGCACATTAGATGATGCATTATAAAGACTTTCCAACATTGGGAAGTGAACTGATTTGCTTCCTGGTGAATAGTCAGTGATGAAGCCAGAAATGGAATCCTGATTCCCTTAGGTGAGTGAGCCAAACTGCCACATAGCTGATAATCACAATTGATAGTGACAGCTGTGGCTTTGTCAATCCACATAAATCATCAAGGTGATTAAAATCAATGGATTGATTGTGCCAAGTTCCCTTAATTTCCAGAATTATGTTCTTAGTCTCCCTCACCTCACAAGGCACCACTCTAAAGGTAAATCTGGTCATTTGACTAGGAAGTCTGTGGGCTAAGTAGAACATTAGATGATAACAGGCAGGGGCAGGGAGAGTAGTGCCTAGTCTGCACAGGGCACTCTGTCCAAGGTGCTGAAATAAACGTTACTTCAGCCTCCTTTGTGGATGCCATCCAGCCCTTTCTCCCTCCACTCCCCCTCAGCCATCTCCTCATTCCTCATTAACTCTGTTTCTTCCCTCATGGAACACTGAACACCTTTCAGAGTAAAAGCAAACTCCTCAAATAGAAGAAGAAAACATGCTCTTGAAAGACTGCATGGGACTATGATCTCATTGATAGAGTGCACATTACAGCTTATCCATGCCTTCTCATCACTGGCAGCCTTCTCCCACAAGGACTACCTGAAATGTACACCTAATGTGCTGTAGCAGCAAGCACCCCAATATCCCCAGGGTGACTGCCAACACAGGTTCTTAGATCTGCTTTTCAAAAGGAAAGCAATTCAGAATGGGTTAACAAGCTTACTTTAATCAAACAAACATACATTACCTAGTTCAGGGGAAAAAGGTCAGCACCCCGAACTTCAGAGTTACAGAACTTACAGATCAAACAGACAGGCTTCCAAACTGTCCCAACATTACATACATCAATACCAAATCACAGTTACCAGAGAGGGAAGCATCAACATCTGGGTTTTCAAAGCCGGGGGGCTCTCAACAACGGCTTCCCAGAGTCTCATCTGGTCAAATCACACAACACTTCTCAAAGTGAGCCCCAAAGCAAAGCCTCTCCTCAGGGTTTATATAGCCTTCTCCTGGCTCAGAGAATGTAACAACCTTCTGGACCCACTGCCCAATCACAAAGTATCAAGGTGTGGGCTTTCCTGAAAAACAAGCCTCCCACCACAGGCTCCAGGTGCACTTAAGCTAGGGGCAGGGAAGATCTTTAAATTTGCATTTCCATTACATTCGGCCCCAAGATCTTTCTTGCCCATAGCATATACAATTTACATTTGAATTAGCACTAAACATCTCTTAGGTCACATTTTCCAGGTACATAAGAAAATCACAATATAATCTCAAAATACAATAGTCCAAGTCTTCCACTCATGGGGCAAATGTTAACTCAGTCCACTTATCAGTAAAATCAAAAAATAGTCACTCTTAAGTTAACTCAATCAGTTACATCAGTTTTCAAAGTACAAGTATTCCACTCATGGGGCAAAGTCTTGATTAGCTCAATTAGTCTCTTATCTGTAACAATATCTCAAAGTACAACCAGTACCTTATTCAGTAAAGTCTTACTAAGGATGGCCATAGCATAGACAATTTACATTTCAGTTATCACTAACCATCCCTTAAGTCATATTTTCAAGGTACATCTAAAGTTACCAAAGTGGCCACTGGGTCTTAAACAAAGTACATTGCATTTTCACATCAATTCACAAAATACAAAGCATTATCACATAAAGTACTCTTGGGAGGAGGGGGGTGTCCTTCCCCTCGCACTGCTCCAGCCCTGCTTCCAAGTCCAGAGAGGGAGCTGGGCAACAAAACCAAAGTGGGGTCCTTGGGGTCCATGGCACTTCACCCCACCCACCAGTCACAAGTCCATCCCCCCTGGGTCCCAAACTGTGGGGTGCAGCAAGGAAACACATTCAGTGCCCCTGCTTTGTCTCACAGTCCTTATCTTGTCCTGTGGCTGAACTCCAAACTCCTGGGTTCTTTCTCCTCCAGCAGAAGGCAGCAGCTCCAGGCTTTTCCACAGGTCCCCATGCAGGCAGCTCACCATTCCTGCTCTCAGCTCAGTGAAGTCAGCATGCAGGTCCTTCTCTCCTGCTCCATGGCTCCACAGAATCACAGCTACCACAACTGGGAAACAAACAATTATCCCAGCCCCCATACTTTCCTTTTACTCAGCAGATCCCATCCCTCGTCGCCATTTTGTAGCAGCAAGCACCCCAATATCCCCAGGGTGACTGCCAACACAGGTTCTTAGATCTGCTTTTCAAAAGGAAAGCAATTCAGAATGGGTTAACAAGCTTACTTTAATCAAACAAACACACATTACCTAGTTCAGGGGAAAAGGTCAGCACCCCAAACTTCAGAGTTACAGAACTTACAGATCAAACAGACAGGCTTCCAAACTGTCCCAACATTACATACATCAATACCAAATCACAGTTACCAGAGAGGGAAGCATCAACATCTGGGTTTTCAAAGCCGGGGGGCTCTCAACAACGGCTTCCCAGAGTCTCATCTGGTCAAATCACACAACACTTCTCAAAGTGAGCCCCAAAGCAAAGCCTCTCCTCAGGGTTTATATAGCCTTCTCCTGGCTCAGAGAATGTAACAACCTTCTGGACCCACTGCCCAATCACAAAGTATCAAGGTATGGGCTTTCCTGAAAAACAAGCCTCCCACCACAGGCTCCAGGTGCACTTAAGCTAGGGGCAGGGAAGATCTTTAAATTTGCATTTCCATTACATGTGCCTGAGGTCCCTCTCTATGTCTTGGGCTCTTAACCTCAGGACCATGAACTTTTTTTTCTAATATTTTGATAACTGTATTTTACTATAATAGCTTTTCTTTACAATCCTGTGTTTTTTATTTTATGCATTTAAAAACATTCTGAGGCATGGCTAAGTGGTGTAGTGAATAGAGCACTGGCTCTGGAGTCAGGAGGACTCGAGTTCAAATTTGACCTCAGACACTTAAAACTTTCTAGCTCTGTGACCTTGGGCAAGTCACTTAACCCCAACTGCCCTGCCCTCCCCCCTCCAAAAAAAAGCAAAAAAAAAAACATTCTGAGAAGAATAATGTTTTGAAAACATTATTCTGTGGCAGCTAGGTGGCTTAATGGATAAAGCACTGGGTTTGGAGTCAGGAAGACTTGAGTTCAAATAGAGACTTAGAAACTTACAAACTGTTTGACCCTGAACAAATAATTTAATCTACTCCTTATTTTCTTTAACTATGGAATGGGGATAGTAGTAGGGCCTAATCTCATGGGGTTGTTGTGAGGACCAAATGTGATAATATTTTAAAAATTGTTTAACACAGCTCCTGGCATAAAATAAGCACTATATAAACACTTGTTTTGTTCTTCTTATTCTCTGAGAAAGAGTCCATAGGCTTTTAGTTCTGCCAAAGTTGTCTAATGACACAAAGAGAGTTCAGAAGATCTATTCTAGGTCTTTGACATTCCATTAATTCCAGGGAAACACTCAGACTTTCCATTTGTGAGGTATCACACATATAAATGAGCAGTTCATTTTGTTCCAATCATAAAGATATATATAGAGAGAGAGAGATGATAGAGATAGAGATGGGTATATAAAATAGGAAGAAGAGGATGGACGTATGTCTTTTATGGACCTTCTTGCATAGAAGTTATTGCTAATAACATCCTACAGTCTATTTTCATGCACCTTGTGTCTCTGACTTTTTGGATTGCCTCTAGTTTTGATTTTTTGCTCCATATTGTGTTTGCAGATACATAATACCATTAGGAGAGTTTTATCTTGTATGGATCTTTGACTTAATTAGAATAGGCAAATTCCCAGTGAGAAAATTCCCTTCACCAATGTAGACCACTAACCATTCTACAAGTCAGTTTTAGAGAGCTGTTTGGGGCACTGAGAAGCTAAGTGTCCAGGGTAACACAGTCAATAGATAGCACAGGTGGTATTTTAAATCAGTTAATAACAATAATGACAACTACTATTATTATTATAACTATTGCATATTGCACTATATGCATTTTTCATATGTTATCTCAATTGATCCCCAAACACATCCTGTAAGGTAGGTGCCTTTATTTCCTCCATTATACTAGTCAGGAAACTGACTGATAAAGGTGATTTGCTCAGGGTCACATAGCTAGTAATTGACTAACATGGGACCTGAACTCAAATCTTTCTTCCTCTGAGTCCAGTACTCTATCCATTACATCAGTTTTTGACTCAGACTATATCTAGCCAGAGCATCACACTGCCTCCAAGAGAATATTAGTTTTAAAATGATTGACTTTGGTTTCAAGGAGCCACTTAATCTATAACATCAATACTTATCTGTATCTATCACTAGATAGAGATAGGTAGCTATTCTATAGACTATATAAATGTATTTATAAGATATTGATATGTGGAATATCTAAAGAATCATATACATACATACATGTATAGTATCCCAAAAGTCTTAATGCTGTTTTAAGCTTTAATAACCTAAAACTGCACTATGATTTTTGCGATACCATGTATATTACTCTCTCTCTTTCTCTTCTCTCTCCATATATGTATATATATATATATGCATGCATATATACATGCACACACATATATACTTTATATATATATATATATATATATATATATATATATACTGACAGATCAACTCAGTGGGCTATCCATCCATGAAAGTGTATGACAGTAGTTCCCCTTCCCCATCCTCATCTCTCAAATGCTTAGGTATCTCTATGTGGATTATGAACACAAAATATTTCATGGGTTTGCAGATCTTATTGAGAAGGCTTTGTAGAATTCTAAGGTTTAAAAAAACAAAACAAAACAAAACAAAACAAAAGGGTGGCTAGGTGGTGCAGTGAGTAGAGCGCCGGCCCTGGAGTCAGAAGGAACTGAGTTCGGATCCAACCTCAGACACTTAACGCACACACAAACAAAAACCTAGCTGTGTGACCTTGGGCAAGTTACTTAACCCCAATTGCCCTCCAAAAAAAAAAACAAAACAGAATTCTAAGGTTTAATTAAGTCAGTAAAATGTTATCAGCAGCAAATGGTACAGCATTTAGAGTCCTGGGCCTGGAGTCAGGAAGACCTGCTTATCAATATGACCTCATAGACTCACTAACTGTGTGATCCTGGGCAAATCACTTAACTTCTGTTTACCTCAGTTTACTCAATTGTAGAGTAAGGATAATAATAGCACCTATCTTGCATAATTGTGAGGATCAAATGACATAAATTTGAAAAAGCTTAGCACAATGACTGGTACATAGTAGGCACTAGAGAAATGCTAATTGCCTTTTCTTTCCCTTCCCCTAATCTACATATAAGAATGTCTAAAAGACTTCATCTTTTGTAGAGAATCTGTCTTCAATCAAATTTCTGTATGATAGAGGCAAACATCTTTGGCAAGGATCCATTTCCTTGTTTCATGTCTTGAATGGCATGGAATATTTATCTCTGTTCTTTTGTCTACCCAACAATCTTGCAAGATTTTACTATTTTTTATAGATATTTTGTTAACAAGAGTCTTTCAGGATTCATTTTCCTTTATCAAATGATATACCTTAAAAAACAATCAATAAGCAATAAACTCACTAGATAGTCTATTCTCAGCACTTTTTGGTCAATTGTTTGACTAGGCATACAGGGACTGCTAAAGATTATTACTTGCAAATTCTCCTCTCATATTTTCAACAAGGATCAATTTATATATGTAGGTCATTCTTATAAAATTTTTATAGAAATGAAAAATTAAGAGTATACATTTGTAATTATCAATGACCTCGATTTTCTTTTTTCTTTTTTTTGGATAGGTATAAATTTATGTGTTTTCCCCATAACAAGTTGGCATCTTGTTTTCTTTTACATATCTTGCAAATTCAACCCTTATTGCTCTCAAAATTAACATTTCCTCTACTATACATTTCTTTGTATATCTTGGGTCTAGTCCCACCACTTTTCCCAAATTAATCTTCTTTAGTGCCATTTCACTTCCATTTATAATACATGGAAGGACAGAGAGGTTATAGTCAAATTGTGATAGTTCAATTGCCATTGATAAAGAAAAGTTTGTTACAGAAATTTTAACAGTTCTTTTACCTTTTCACCTAACATCCTCTTTATAGCTTTGCCTTTAAATGTCCTTGAGATTGTCTGTCTTAACTGAGTTCTATTAAGTATTTTTGTAAACTTGATTTTCCTTCTTCTGCTTTTATTATTTTATGAAGCAGTACTGCTCATTATTTTCCACCATCTTCCTCTGTAGGATTTTGCAAAGGTGCTTATATTACACACCAGTGTTTTCCTTAATTACCATGTCTTTCTTTTATTTTTTTAGATTAACTGTTTCCTGTTTAAGATACTCAATAGATCCTCTTGGCCTCTTATCTGTGGTGATGTCTTTGCATCAATTGAATATTCACAGGAATTGGTGATAACCCATGCCGATGACATCTTCTGAAACATTTCATTAAAAATGTTAGTTTACACTTTGCTTAGGAATATTAGCTCAAGAAGACAGTTCACCAATTTCATGTATTCAGCAAGAGACATAACTATATATAATTCTATGAGAATTACAAAGTACTAGATTTTGAGTAAGAAAAGCTGAGTTCAAATCTAGGCTGACACCACCTATGCATGAGCCATTGGGAGAGCTACCCAATCTCTTTGAGTTATGACTTTTTCATTTATAAAATATACTAGATTGAACTGGATTTTTTAAAGCCATCTATTGGCCCCTTCCAGTTCTAAAAACACTATGATCTTTTTTCCCTGTCTCTATATACTGTCTCAACAAGTTTTTTAGCTCCCATAGACTCAACGACTGTCTTTATCCTGATGACTCCAAGAGCAATATATCCTGACCTCCAGTCCTGAATCTCTAGATGCCTATGCCCCTCCAACTAGATATCTTAAAGGCCTTAAATCAACCATGTCCAAAAAGGAACTCATTATCTTCCTTTCCCTAAATCCACATGTCCTCTGAACTTCCAGGTTTCTGTTGAAATCACCACCATCTTTCTACCTACTCAGGTTTGCAATCTTTTCCCACATTCTAATACCACCCCCCCCATATCCAATCACTTGTCAATTCTATTTCCACAATATCTCTTGCATCTGCTTCCTTCTCTCCACTTACACAGTTACCATTGTAGGTCAGGTCTTCCTTTTTGGCATTTATCTCCAGGATTATTGCAACATCCTTTTAATTAGACTTTTTGCTTATAGTCTCTTTCTTCTCCAATCTGTCTTACAATGGCTAACAATAATTTTACTAAAGCATGGCTCTGACATTCTCTATCATCCTACATTCTCTTGCTAAAAACATCCTCATTATTCCCCCACTGCAAATTCATGTTTGGTATTAAAAACCTTGCATAATCTGGCTACCTTCCCAAACTTGTTACACATTGTACACATGTACAGCCTAAATCATCTACCTGCTGTTTCTTAAACTCAGAACTTCTCATCCTATTTCCTTGCCTTTGTATAGACTGTCTTCCATGACTGGAATATATACTCTTTTCATCAGCTTCTCTTAAAATATCTAACTTCCTTCAAGACTCAGATCATGATTTTTCTACTAAGGCATATGATCCTCAACTCTCAGAGTTTGCTTCTTCCTTCTTGAATTATAACATATATACCTATATAGTGATAATAAGCAAGGAGCTTAGTAATTTGATTATTTTTATATCTGATTTTATATTAATTTTTATATTTATTATTGTTATCAATTTATTATTGTCTAACCACAACTATATGTATCAAGGCTTAGCCTCACTGACTGGGATCTCCTCAGGCTCCATTGGAATAAAGAAGACTTTTTTTTGCCTATAACTCATCCGAGCTCTTTGGTATTTTATTTTGTTTTATTTTTCAGAGATCACAGTTGATGTATAACCTCTATGTCTCTTTGGTAATTTATTTTTCAGGGCTGGCATAAAGGAAGTCAGGGATTCCAAGAAGCAGAGGTAGAAGGAAGTACATTCTAGGCACTGGGGGTTGCCAGTTCAAAGGCACAGAGATATCATGTCATGTTACAGAAATAGCAAGTAGGCCTGTATGGCTGGACAGTAGAGTGCTTGGAAAAGAGTAATGCATCCATAAACTAGAGAGCATAGGAAGGAGCCAGATTATGAATAAAATTAAATACCAAGTGGAGGAATTTATAGCTTTTTGAAAAATTTTTTCATCACTTGTTTCAAGTAACAAGCATTTATTTTCTTTCCCTCCCACTGGGAGTTTATATTTGATTCTAGGTGGCTACTAGAGTTGATAAAGTAGGGAGATGACTCAGACCTCTGTTTGAGGAAGATCACTTTGGCAGCTAAGAGGAGACTTGACTGAAATAAGAATGAACATTTAAAAGCCAGTAAGCCAGTGGTCTAGGTAAAATGTAATGATAGCCAGGATGAATGTGGTGGATATATGGAGGGAGTGGAGGATATAGATATATGAGATGTTATGTGTTGATAGAAATGGAAAGATTTGACACCTGATTAGATATGTGTGGTGAGAGTAAAAAGTAGAAGGTGACACACTGGGGCCATGATCCTGGTAAACTAGAAGGACAGGAAATAAGAATAATAGAGCAATTCATGGGGCGGCTAGGTGGCGCAGTGAGTAGAGCGCTGGCCCTGGAATCAGAAGGACCTGAGTTCGGATCCAGCCTCAGACACTTAACGCACACACAAACAAAAACCTAGCCGTGTGACCTTGGGCAAGTTACTTAACCCCAATAGCCCTCCAAAAAGCAAAAAAAAAAAAAAAAAAATAGAGCAATTCATAAGGTGGTTGGGTTTGGAGTGGGGGAAGATGTATGGGTTTCGTTTTGGACTGATTAAAGCACCAAGAGGGCAAGGGCTGTCTTCCATTCTGTCTCTGTATCTTCAGTGCCTACCACAATGCTTTATACACTGTAGGAGTTTAATAAATAGTTGTTTTATTCGTTTATATCAGATGTTGCAAAGAAAGAAGATATTTTGAATGGATAGCAGAGCTACTAGTCTACTTCCTAGGGTTTCAAGGGTGCTGTTAATCCCTGTAGGTCCTAAAGATCATAAGGTCATTTTTTTGAGCTTAGTTACAATTTATTCCAGGAATTCTTAACCTGGGAGTCTGTGAACTTAAATTTTTTTGATAAGTACAATGACTTGACAAAGGCCATAGACCTAGTAAATAACAGAGCCTGTATTAAAACCCAGCTCTGCTGAGTCTAAATCTTAGAATTTTCTGAAGAAATCACACTGCCTCCTGTTCAAAAAAAGCTTGCAGAAATAATAGTCAAGGGAGGGCGGAGCCAAGATGGTGGAGTAGAAACAGCACTTTTAAGATGCTCTCGCCCACTCCACTTCCAAACGATGTAAAAGATGGACTCTGAACAACCTCTGGAGCTCCAATACCCACAGAATGACACAAAGAAACTAACCTCCCACTGAGGACAGCCCGGCAGCCCAGCAGGGAACGGCTAGCCCAGCACACTGGGAACCAACAGCACAACAACCTGGGAGCCAAGCCCAGGCCCGCCTGAGTTGTGGTTTTAGCCCCAGGGCGGCTGGGCCAGCAGCCAGCTGGAGGAACCCCAGAACCCCAGCAGCTGTGGCAATTCCAGAATTATCAAAACAGATATGCCTAGGACAAAGTGAGATATTAGTGCCCTATAATCATTGGGACCAGTATTTAGGAACATGTCAGGCTTCTTCCCCTGGGGGCAAGAAGCAGCTGAGGAGACACAGCACAGACGCCATTTTGGAGCTTCAGTTGCAGCTTCAGCTCCTGGCCTGCAAACTGTAGGGGGATCCAGGGATCAGGCTTGGGGGCTAAACGCTCTTGCTTTAACCTCCCTGGATCTGGATTGTGGTCTGGGGTGGAGGTCTTGGGGTGGGTATCAGCTTTCCAGAGCATGTGGAGGCTCCACAGAGGCCACCCAACTAATACCTCCAGAAGTTGTGAAGACCCAAACGTTTGGGATGGAAGCTCCCCTGTCTGGTGGCAGAGTCCTACTCTGGCAACAAGCCCAAAAGTCAAGTAATTAAGTGGCAACATGCCTAGGCAAAGGAAACAAACAGAAAAATGCAACATTAGACTCCTATTTTGGGGGCAAAGAGGATAGAAGCAGGGAATAGGAGGAGGACTGTGAGGTCAGAAACCCTGCTCCAAAAGCCCCAAAGGAAAATATGAGCGGGTTACAGGCTATAGAGGATCTTAAGAAGGATTTTAAAAACCAAATAAGAGAAGTGGAGGAAAAATTGGGAAGAGAAATGGGAAGGATGCAGGAAAATTATGAAATGAGTCAACAGCCTGACTGAGCAAAATAACATCTTAAAAAATACACTAAGTCAAATGGCAAAGGAGGCTCAAAAGGGCAATGAGGAGAAGAATGCCTTAAAAAGCCAACTTTGCCAGATGGAAAAAGAATCTCAAAAGCTCACTGAGAAGACTCATTCCTTCAGAGTTAGACTAGAGCAAATGGAAGCTAGTGACTTTATGAGAAATCAAGATGCTGTTAAACAGATCCAGACAAATGAAAGAATAGAAGGCAATGTGAAATATCTCATGGGAAAAAGCCACTGACCTGGAAAATAGATCCAGGAGAGATCATTTAAAAATTAGTGGACTACCTGAAAGCCATGATCAAAGAATTAACCTAGAAATTATCCTTCAAGAAATTCTCAAGGAAAATTTCCCTGATGTTTTAGACCCAGAGGGGGAAATAGAGGTTAAAAGAATCCACAGATCACCTCCTGAAAAAGATCCACAAAAGAAAACTCCCAGGAATATTATAGCCAGTTTCCAGAATTCCCAGATCAAGGAGAAAATACTACAAGCAGCTAGAAAGAAACAATTTCAATATTCTGGAAACACAATCAGAATAGCGCAGGACCTGGCAGCTTCTACACTGAGGGACTGAAGGGCATGGAATATGATATTCCAGAGGGCAAAGGACCTGGGATTAAAACCAAGCATCACATACCTAGCAAAACTGAGTATTTTGTTTCAGGGGAAAATATGGTCATTCAGTGGAATAGAGGACTTTCAAGCATTCTTGAGAAAAAAAACCAGAATTGAATAGAAAATTTGACATTCAGACACAAGAAGGAAGAAATGCTTGAGAAGGTAATCAGGGAAAAGAAATCAAAAGGAACTTATCAAAGTTGACCTATTTACATTCCTACATGAAAAAACAATAACTGACTGATAAAACCTTCCTTAGTATGACAATAATGGAAGAAGGGTATATAGGCATATGAATACATATGTGAATGTGTGTCTATATGTTTACAGGTATACATGATATACAGGTTGAATTTGGTGGGAAGGGATGATACTTAAGGGGTGAAGTTAAGAGGTGAAAGGGGAAAGTGACAAGAGGAGATGGGGAGAGACAGGGTAGGGTAAACTATCCCATGTAGAAGAAGCAAGGGGAAGTGGTTGCAGGGGAGGGGAAGAACAGGAAGGCAAAAATGCAAAACCATATTCTCATTGAATTTGGCTCAGGGAGAGAATGACATACATATTAAATGGGATATCTCATCCTGTATGAGAGTAGGGGGAAGGGGGATGAGAGGGGGGATGATGGAGGGGAGGGCATTCTTGGGGGAGGGCAGGTTGGAAGTACCCACTTTTGAAGAGGTACAGGATCAAAGTAGAGAATGGACCAAGTCGGGGGTGGGATGGGTGGGAGGAAAATATAACCAGTCTTTTACAATATATCTACTATGGCAATGTTTTGCATAGCTATACAGGTACAACACATACTGAATTGCTTATCTTCCCAGAGGGAGTGGGTGACAAGGGAGGAAGGGAATGGATCTGAAATTTGAAATTTTAAAATTAAATGTTCCATATATATACATATATATATATATATATACATATATATATATATATACATATACATATATATATATACACACACACACACACACACTATTATTTATACTATTATGCATATAATTGGGAGATAAGATGTGCAGGCATTGGGGCACAGAGACTCACCTTGCCCTAATGGTAATGTCGAAGGGGGTATGGGAGAATATACGGGAGAGAGCAGATTAGATGAGGGGATATCTTGTGGGACTGCTATTCTGGGGTGGTGGGTAGGGGGAAAATGGGGGAAGATTGTAACTCAAAATCTGGCAGAAATAAATGATGTAAACTAGAAGTTAATAAAGCATTTGTTTAACTAAGAAATAATGGTCGAAAAGGTAAGTCAAGGCAAGCACTCACCATTTTGACTAGCTGCATGTACCAAATGAATACTTGTCCATAAGTTAATGTCACTCCACATAAGGTCATTATTAACTTAAAGTTGAGTCCTCTAAGTCCATGTAGTATCAGTCTATTAGAAATCTGAAAGGGAAAACCAGACTAGGGAAACCTGGGCATTAATTACAGTTCTTCTTATGACTTGAGTTTGTTTTACTTATTTTTCTTTCTGTCTCAGTTTTCTCATCTGTAAAATTACTGCATAAATGTTAATTAACACAACTTTTTTTCACCTGAGTTGAACAAAATGAGAGGACGTAACTCCCCCATATATATTCTACTATATAAAATATACACAAAAAACAGCCACATACAAACACACACACAGAGACACACACACCACACATGCATGTACCTCTCCCCTCCAAAAAAGAAACACAAACAGAAAACTTAGGTCAAAGACTTTCAGTACTTGAAAATTTCTCAGAAAACTTAGTTGTTCATCCCAAAATTTGTGTTGGTGGAATATAATAATTCCCTTCTTTGTGCTTTGCCTATCTACTATTTAATTTATGTTTATTTCATAATGTTTTACCTTTTTTTTTTAAAAAAAAAAGATCTAGTCACCATTTTGAACCACATATATAACACCTTTTATGCCAATAGGTATCCCAGGGGATTTAGACAGAATTTATACTTCATATTCCATTGTGTGACGCTGTGATTTTTCTCTTCATTTCTTCCTTAATCTAACTTTACTTAACCTTAATCTAATCTCCTTAATCTCCACACACCCAGAAACTTCTCTCTTTCTCCATCCCTAAGCACACTAACTGGGCTCATGGTTTTATGGTACTGTTGCTTTTGTTCTGTTTATCTAAGCAGCCATTGGGGAAAGAAAGTGGCTCTTTCACCTCTCTCTTCTTCTCTCTCTATTATTTATCCTTTTCATGTTGGCAGAAGGTTATGGATTTATTGAGCATACTGGCTTGTGTTCCCCCAGCCTGGATCACATAGTGAGCCCAGTCTTCTATTTTTTTTTTTTTTTTGCTTTTTGGAGGGCAATTGGGGTTAAGTAACTTGCCCGAGGTCACATGGCTAGGTTTTTGTTTGTGTGTGAGTTAAGTGTCTGAGGTGGGATACGAACTCAGGTCCTTCTGACTCTAGGGCCTATGCTCTACTCACTGTGCTACCTAGCCGCCCTGAGCCCAGACTTCTAGCTGACAAGAATTTACTACTTGTTGGAGAAATGGGAACTTAGTGTTTCTCTTTCATGTTTGGCTCTAGGTATGCCAATGTCATATAGTTAGTTAGATGGTACTGTGCCATTCAAAGAATATCCGTTCTCATCCATTCCATTATAGGGCTACAGAAAAGGCATTTGCCAAAGGTGACTTGCAGCTATAGTTTTATATTCCTGGATGTGTTTAGAAAAGTTGGTATGCTTAATTGGTTTGTGAACTAAATATGTTGAACTAGATATGAAGCAAGATCTATAACTTTGTTTTTTGTCAGGTACTTTTGTTGATTAAAAGTATTTTGGTGAAGTTTGTACTTGTTAAGTATCTGATCATGGTCAAGTAAATCAATGCCTCTAAGCCTCAGCTTCCTTATCTATAAAATGGGATCATTAATACTCATAGTATCTAAGTTACAGTATTGCCCTAAGAGTCAAATTAATTATTGCACGTGAGTACTTCGCAATATTTAAAGTATTAAGCAAACTAATTGTTTTTGGTCTCTTTAAATTCTAAAAAACTTTGAAAAAAATAGCCCAGGACGAAGGGGACACATGATATTTGTAGTAAATTCAAGGAAATACAACTTTCTAAGAGATTCAAAGAGTTGTAGAACTAGAAGGAACCTTAGAGATGATCATAATTGGTTAATTTTCCAGATTAAAAAACTTCAACCCAGTGAAGCAGCTTGCATAGGGTGACTGGAATGACTTCATTGGTATAAGGAATTCCCAGATTAGGACATTTTCTTGACCAATAAATGTCAGCACCTTTTCTGTAACTTCAAGTCCTTAGAACTGCTGAGGGTACTGGGAGGTTAAAATACTTACCTAGTGTCACAGAGCCAATAGGTGTCAGAGGCAAGCATGGCCCTATATTTAGTATTGCATGCTACCCTTCACACGGGAAAATATAACTTTAATAACTGAGCTGGGACTTGAATCCAGTCCTCCAAAGTATAGTTCAGCTCTTGGTCTACTAAGTTTCTTCTGTGATTTACAAATAACCCTTACATAGAGATGCCCCCTACTTCCTCTTGAGTACCCTCCAAGACCTCTTCTGCTTCCAGTTTCTACTTCCATTGTAGTGGGAGAGAGTTTCTAGGGGTAGAGGTGGGACAGGGTGACCATCTGAATTTTTTCAGAGACCCTATGGGTATAGAAGTTGGGGACAAGAAAAAGCTGTGAAAAGCAGGAGACTTTAAACTCAGGAGACTGAGTTTAATCCCAGAACAGATGTGCAGTCCAGGTTGGTAACATATATGATGGACCTAAAAAATATCCCCTCACTCTACCTTAAATTCTGTACTTCGTTCAGTTATGTTACCCAAAAATCTGATCATAAGACTTTTTCAAATGGAATGGAAATTCTTTGAAGACAGGAACTATTTTTCACATTGTTTTTGTTCTCTAGCACCTGGTACACTACTTTATGCATAGTAAATAGTCAATGAATATTTGTTGGATTGAAGTCTTCTATAAACATGAATATTTCTGAAAAATTAGCAATGATAGCCCATTTATATATTAGTCTGAATTGATTCAACCAGATTGCTTTCCTCCTAACACCTATTGTTCTTGCTGTTATCTGAGAACTACTATGTTTATTGGGAGGAAGAAGAGGGTGGTAATGTTGGAACAAAGCACTTTTAAGGGGTAGGATCATTCTGAGTGATGTGTCATATTGGAAAGCTTAAATTAGCATGAGGACATTGGACAAAAGGGGCTTCTGGAGAATGGCATTAAGAGGTAGAATCATAAAATAGAAATTTAGGGTAAAGGAGATCTTAGAGGTTATCTAATTTAACTACTATCTGAAACAGAATTCCCTCCATAATACCTAGAAAAGTGGTCACGTAGCTTTTACTTAAAAATCACAAAGGTATGGAGCACATTACTTGTTGAGACATCACATTGTATTTTTTGGAGCACTCTAACTATTAAGAAGAAGCATTTACTCCCTTGATTTTATAAGGGATGGTTGTAGTCCCCTCAGTACTGTTTCCCCTGTAACTTTGAATGTGTACTAAGATACTCTATTAGGCTTAGCTCACATTCAGTGGAAACTTTTCTTATTCTCTTATAAACCCAAACATTGACAATTATTTATACCACACATCATAGTAAAACAAAACAACTTACTTAAAAAGAGCAAACATTGTTTTGCAAACACTGATATCAAGAAAACGTCAAAGGACTATTGGGAGATTTTTCCAACCTCAGTTCCACAAGAACCCAGGGAGAATATCACCAGTCATGAGAGGGGTGGTCAAAAAGTGGGTAGCCTAACTGAAAGGGAAAAAATATTAGCACACTAGAGTAGACTGCTCAGGCTACAACAACTTTCACTTTTAAAGGTATGGACTGAGTTTTCACAGTCTTTTAGACTTTTTAGAGTACATAGTGAATCACAGCATCCCATAGCAGATAGGAAATAGAGGAGGGGAAAATTTGAGTCACTGAGATTGATAAAGATCAGTAATCTCTAAGATAGTGGAACCCTATTTTAAGATATAGTCAATATGAGTCATCCTATTGTTGTCAGTGAGGGGGAAAAAGTAAAGCCTGTAGGTCTTTATTGACATAACTCCATAATTCAGGTACTTTGGCCTCATAGGAAGTCAAAAGTTTACCTGGGGAGCATTTCCCCCCAAATCCCAGAACTCCTTTTCATCCACTTCCTCCATAGGACAAATGGTGAAAATGCGTAAAACCAATTGTTGTCCTAAAGCGATAATCTCCCAGGAGCTTGACTCCTTGCCCAGAATTGCCTCATTACCCAGTGCTGTGAACCAGGAAAAAGAGAAATACAGGCTATAAAATTAATCATGAAAAGGATTATATTCCAATATCTTTGTCACTGTGCTATTCCCCTAATGGATTGCTGAAAAAGACCAGGATTCATGCTGGTTCATCTCAGAGATTGTTGATAGAGAGCGATCAGCATCTATGCTAGGGTGGCTCACAGATTGCTGAAAAAGAGATCAGAAATCATCCAGTGGCTCTATCACAGATGGATGTAATCTTAGATCAAAGCCCCAGCCTGGAATAAGGATAACACTAATACCTGGGTAAGGCAATTACCTCAGGGCTTCCGTGGTTTAGTGAATAGAGAACTGAACTGAGTATCTGGGAGATCTGGGCTTGAATTCCTCTCAGACTTTGATAGCCCTGTGACCCTAGGCAAGCTATTTAATCTTTCTAAGTCATAATTTTCTCATCTCTAAACTTGGAATCAATTCCCTCTAAGGTCTATTCCAGCTCTATATGTATAACCCTATGGAAAACAAAATCTGATCAGTGTCGGCAAGACATGAATAGAAGAAGTGGGCCTCTAGGGGAGCTTTCCCTCTTGGTTGTTAGTCTTTTTCATCTTCTTTCTAGTGTACCTTACAAAAGCTTCTGCCGCTATTTGCTTATTAAATCAGAGTTCATTCTACAAAATAAGTTGCTATTTTCCTTACATTGAACCCAAGTTGGCCTCCTTTCCACCTTGTTCCAAGTTCTAAGATCTTTCCAGGCCCATGCAGAACAAATCTAAGGCTTCTTCCATGTGACAACTCTTTGATTTTTAAAACATAGCCATCACATCTCTCTCCTCTACAAAAGTTCTACTGTCATGTTTCCCATTCACAAAAATACTATTCAACTAGGTCATTATGGCATAGATTTTGTTAAAGGTTGTGCTACAGGAATGCAAGTTCTGCTGGATTTTGCTAAACTGGAACGTCTTCTGATATTGTCTTATCCACAGATTTTTATCTATTAGTCTTCCTAAATATTCAGAAGCTCATCAATAGATGGTTGGCTAGCTAGTAATGAATACTTTGACTATGGCTACCCATGAAACAAAGAAAAATACATAATTGTCTTCAATCTTCCTTCCATTTCAGAAAAGGGGTCAGAGGTGCTAAGAACTTCAGTGTTTTACACCATCTACAAATGTAAATTTAAGTATCGAATCCTAGGTATGAAACTTCTGTCCAATGAACAGTGAGTTAACATTCCGTTGGAGGAACTGAGTCACAATAGTATTAATGTTCTTGCTATAAAGGAAACCAGAGGAAATCAAGATTCTGTGGTAAAGTAGCAGGGTAACACATAGGTTCTCCTTAGGGTAATTAATACTTGAGTTGGTGGGGTTGATTTCATCATGAATCTAAAGACAACAAGAAATATCATTTCTTGAGGTTCTTGGTTATCTCATCATTAGCACTCTTGGCATGTAGAAGGTATTTAATAAATGCTTGTTGACTCACTGACTTATCTAGTAGTGAATTTAGTATGCAGAAACAAAAAGTCCTCAATGAAAATAATTTATACGACATAATCTATTGCGAAAGAAAAAATTTAAATTATATGATCATTTTTATAAGATCTAAATCAATACTTTCTTGACACTCAATGATTTCAATGCAAATGTGGACATAGAAAAAATGGTGAAAAATGACTGAAAAATGTTGTTTTTGATGAAGGCATGAAAGAGAACAAAAGCTTATAGATAGACTAATCAGAAGCTTAATGCCTGTATAACATACACATTTTTTTCAAGAAGAGAGTTAAAAGGCACTGGATATAACAACTATTGAACAATATTATTTTTAAAATTGATTGCATTATAGTAGAAGGAAAATTATTTGTTAACTATATGGGAATAACTTCTGAGTTAATTTTCTTCAGCCTGATTATTGAAAATAAAGACCAAAATAACATCAAAATGGAAGAAATCATAAAGAAAAGAAAACATTGCACATAATTACAATACCTTCTTCCTAACCTGGGTAAAATAGCTATCAACTATGGAAAAATGCAAAATGCATATAAAGAGACATCAATTGTAATTATCTTAATTTTTTTTAAAGTTTTAAGTGCTGTAGAGCTGTTATTATAAGGAAGAAAAGGAATCCATAAAAAGCCACAAATGGTAAAAATTAGACATCCTTGACAATAGGAGAGATCTGACAATCCAGAAAAAATATATTTGCAAGATCATTTGCAAAATATTATGGAGAAGGGTGCTGGAAGATCATCAGCATAAAAATTACCTTACAAAATAGCCAGAAGGAATGGAGGAAAAAAGTAGGCAGCAGAAAGTAGTATTTAGTGTGGAACCCAACTAACCCATACCATCCCACAAGACTCAAAAGGTAGTAACAAATAGACTGACAGGGAATATATTCATTGGCATTTCTATAGCAATCTCTCACTATTGATGATCAAGTGCAAGAGTGTGGTTTCATTAATCCCTCAGTACCTGATATGCTATATGAAGAATGGCATGTAGGGTACTGGCCAGGGAGGTATATTTTGATTTGGAAAGTTACCGGCATGGATCCATAGGAGAGTCCATTGGTATACCCCTTCCTGGAGCAATGTCAGAATTGATTTGATTCATCACCTGAGCATTCCCTCTACCAACAAAGTAATAAGTTCTGTCCCTGACTCTATCCCTATCTAGTACTGGAAAGGCAAGGCAATGAAGGCTACTCACATCACTGGAGCTTGGACAACTAAGTGGACAACTAAGACAGCCATCAGTCAGTAGAGCAGGGCTTCAGCACAGGAGTCCCAAGTAGGAAAGTTTTAAGTACTCTAAGGCTTGGTTTCTGATTTAGGCATCATGGCTAGTGGTAAAATGGCCAGGGAACAAGAAAAAGATACTTTAAAAAATTATATCAGGAGATGGGCATCAAGTACATTAAAAAATCTTGTGATGTAGGTGACAAAATTTTGAAGGCATTTGCAATTTGATTTTCAAAGCATCTCATTGAGAAGATAGCAAGAAAATGCAAAAAAAAATTACAAATGGTGCTACTACAAAAAAAAAAAAAAAGAAAATAGAGAACATCAACAAGCATTAACTATTCAGCCTCTCTATGCTTCTTTTCTTTATTTAAATGACCTTTCCAAATCCTTGTTGGAAATATGGAAAGGTTACCAGCTAGATTTTTCAAGACAGTTTTCCAGAGCAGAGACCTTCACAATCTGAACATTGACTGAGAAGGGTAGAGACTATAATACAGTACATATTACTCGATATATTTTATGTATATACATATATATGGTATAGAGATTACAATATATTCTTGGATTTGCCATTTGTTGACTAAAGCAAATAAAATTCAGATTTAAAGTATTTATTTCGACTAGGTTTAAAGGCAGAATTATATGACAAAAAGATCACCAGTTCTGAAGTCAAAGGACTTGAGTTTGAATTTTAACTCCAATGTTTCTTTTTTTTTTTTTTTTGCATTTTGGAGGGCAATTGGGGTTAAGTAACTTGCCCAAAGTTACACGGCTAGGTTTTTTGTTTGTTTGTTTGTTTGTGTGTGTGTGCATTAAGTGTCTGAGGCTGGATTTGAACTCAGGTCCTTCTGACTCCAGGGCCAACACTCTACTCACTGCGTCACCTAGCCGCCCCAGTTAACTCCAATGTTTCTTACCGGTGTGGCCTTAAGGAAGTTACTTAAACTTCCTAATTAAATAACTGTGCCTCAGTCTTCTCTTCTCATCAGTAAAAATTGAAGGGGTTGGATCAAATACCCTCTGAGATCCCTTCCAGGTCTAGATCTATAACCCTATGAGCTTTCTCTATGTTTTCTCATGCATTTGCTAAGAGTCTGTAACATTTCTTAAAAGATTTAAATGCAGATATCTTTGTTCAGCAGTCTTCTAATTATTAGTATCAAGTGAGGCATAAAGCTGATGCATGCCTGACAAAAGCATTGAATAGAATCATGGCATTTGTTGTGCAAAGAGACCATATGGAAGAAAGGTTCCCTATAAAAAGGTTGAGTTCTCCAGATGCTCAGGTTTGCTAGTGACATAGTGCTGATTGCCTCAAGTCCTGGAATACTCTAGGGTTTCCTCAATGAGATCAATGGCCACTCAAAAGAGATCAGCCTAACAGCCTGGCACAGGAAAAACCAAGTTGATGAATAGTACATATTGCCCAGATTAGTTCATCCATGCATATATCTCAGATAGACACTGTGATGAATTATTTAGAAATGGCAACCTATGAAACAAATCACAAATACAAAATGGGTCTCCGTACTGTGCAGTCACCTTCCACTTCCACGGCTATGGTAGGAGATTGATAGGAAAGGGAGCTCAAGTAATAAAAATCGCCCAGTTTTTAGGCTGTCTATGAACATTAACTTTACTATTGGTGCTTTGCCAGAAATCAAATGGAATTTGCAGGTAAACAAAGGTTCTCCTTGAAGAAGTGCATGAAGGAGTTGGTGAAGATCTTTTTTGTTGTGTTCAAGGGCAAAAAGAAATGTAATTTCAGGGGCTACTTGTTCCTCTCACTTTGCAGTTATATATATATAAGCAAAAAGACTACCATAAAGATAACTGCTGTCTGTATAACAGTATCTTCACAGAGTGTAAGGATCTATTGCAATTCTATTTAAAAATTAATTTGTTACACTATGAGCTCTGATAGCTGGGGCTGTTGGGTTGTTTTTTTTTTTTTTGGTTTGGTTTTTTTTTTGCCTTTCTTTGTATCCCCAGCACTTAGCCCAGCGCCTCACACACATGAATGTCATAAATTCTTGTTAATAAACTGACTTTCCAAATTAATCCACATAAATTTTGACTCTGGGTCATTTTAATGCGAAGATGAGCATGAGAGGATGGCGAACATATGTCAAAAGTAGGGCACAGAATCAAGGAACTAATGAGATGAAAGGCTGGTAAGACTGCAAAAAGGCTTCATACCTATATATCACAACTACTTCTTTTAAGAAAATAATCATGCACAAAACAAGGAGAGGACTGAATAAATTTCAAAAAAATAAAACTGACTATATCTTAATTGAGAGGAAATGACTAGTTACCAGTAAAAATGTAATTTCTGAAATCATCTGTCTATGGAGAGACAAACCTTTGACTTATAGAAGAAATATCAAAATCAATAACAAGTTAGGAGAAATAGTAAAAGTAAAAGATGTCACTCAATCAAAAGAATTCTAACTTGACCTATTGAAACAATGTTTCCATTTGGTGATGCTGTATGTCTGGCTGGGCATCTTGCAATCTTATTGTCATGAAGGAATTTATGTTGAAGAGCCCCCCAAAGAGCAGTAGAGAGACTCATGGTAGAAGTAAGCTGCTTCTAGCACAGAGAAAATATGCCTGGAAAATGAATTTAACCAGACTGAATTTCTGTTTTGCTCAGGGTTTGTCTTTCTCAGAACATATGGTCAAACATTAAACACAAGACAGTAAATAATATAGCAAAAATCAACATGGCTTCCATATGGATTAATGTACACATTAGATGAACTGCTATGGGCACCCTGACAACTCTGTAACATGGGCGATCTTTGTTTCACAGCTTTGGGTCTTAGTCTTTTATTCCCCCATCTCCTAACCCCTGCCCAAGGTTTATTATTTGTCTCTAAAAATAGATTCATAACACTTTAAGTTCTGACCTGGGAGCAAATTTTGTTTTTCAAATTCAAATTTGTCATTCCAAAAATCAGTTTGACAATTTTTAAAGGTCTTGAATGTTTAAAAGATGTTTACTGCTTTTAAAATACCATTTTATTGCCAAGCTCATAATATGTAAACTACTTTGATTTTTTTCTTTTAGTGGTTAGTGGTTAGGCAGTGACATGCCTTTAAAAAATGGAAACAGCAAAGGCATTTAACTCGGAAAAGAGAGAAATTTACCATATTTTCTCCAGTCAGTTCCTTTCCTAAGTATTAAAATATGTCTACACCGGATCTGTGTTTCCATAATAAGTTAGATCTAAAAATACCAATGTGTTCTTTGGAAGAAAGAGTAACAACAGAAACATTTTGTTCTGTAACAACAATCGTTTTGTGTGTTTTGGATGCAGAGTTCAGCAGGGGCTATTTAAGAACTGTACAAATATTAGCCAAACCTTGGAGCCTACGCTTCTGGTTGCCATGGTTGTCAATTGATTTCAGCAGTGGATTAGTATCGAGATACATCCAAGGATGAGTCACCTTCCTCTGACCTGAACTCAAGTGGCCCAGAATATCTGTTTGTTCCTGGGTCTGGTATTACAGTGTAGATAAAGGGCTTTGGGGATTTAGGATCTGTTCTGTCAGTTATCAGTAATAGGCACTGAATGAGTAGACCTTCAACATGACTGAAATTCATTACTACAGAGCTATCTTGGAAATCACTGCAGCATCAAATATGGGAACCCCAATAGGACAAAATGCAAAGGAACTCAAAGGGAAAATCAGGACTGAATCCCACCTTAGCATCCTAAGAAAATGGATTTAGAGGAATGAGATTGCTAAATGGCAGCTAGGTGGTGCAGTGTATAAAGCTTTCTACCTGGAGTTAGGAAGAACTGAATTCAAATTCAACCTTAGAAACTTACTAGCTATGTGACCCTGGCCAAATCATGTTCCGTTTGCCTCAGTTTCCTTGTGCTAAGCTGACCATTATTAGCTCATGTGTATACACATTGATCCAGCAATACCTCTCCTAGGTCCCCAAAAGATTTTTCCCTTGAAAGTCAAATGAACCTATTTATACAAAAATATTCATAACAGTTCTTTTTGTGGTATCTAAAAACTGGAAATTGAAAAGGATGTTCATCAATTGGGGAATGGTAAGCTTAGCACAGTGCCCAGCACATGATAAGAACTATACAAATGCTAGCAATTCTATTTATTCTCTCCTGGTGGCCACCAAAGTTGACACCCCCAGGGAGAGACTTGGAGGGAGGCTCCTTTTAAGAACTCAGGAGATTGGAGTGCATGATTTTGTGTTGCAACCAGCTGCTTTGGGCTCAGCAGACTGTTAACTTTTCGGTGTTAACACTTCTACCTCAGAAATAGTAGAAGATACAAATCATTTTGTTGATTGTCTAGAACTTTTGACTTAAGAAAGTGGTGGAGAAAATGTTAAGAATGCAGATAAAACTTAAACTGATATGTGGGTACATTCTTTTAAAGAGCCTTAAAAATATTACCAGAATACCTCTGTTTTAAGACTTCTTGCAACTGCAATTTGATTTAATCCAAGTATGTATTAGGTGTCTGCTGTGTGCAAGGTCCTGGGCATGTAAAGAAAAAATAATAGCTCACATTTATATAGCCTCTAAGGTCTACAAAGTGCCTTAAATATTTTGCTCTATTTGATCCTCAAAATAACAGGTGGCTAGGTGGCGCAGTGAGTAAAGCGTCGGCTCTGGAGTCAGAAGGACCTGAGTTCAGTTCCGGTCTCAGACACTTAATGCACACACAAATAAAAACCTAGCCGTGTGACCTTGGGCAAGTTACTTAACCCCAGTTGCCCTCCAAAAAGCAAAAAAAAAAAAAAAAACAAGTCAGTAAAACTTATATGGGGTGGGGGGAAGTGAGATAAAATTTAAAGAGATAAATTAAAACAATATTATGTGTAGAGAGTGTAAGCACTAACAATTTAGAAGATCCAGAAAACCTTTCCATAGAAGATGGCACTTGGGTTTATCTTGAAAGGAAGCTAAGGATTCAAAGAAGTTGACTTGCAAATGAGGAGGAACAGTGACTTCCAGGCATGTGGCACAGTTGAAAAAAAAAGTACAGATACAGAAAGTAGATCTCCCAAATTTGGGGAATAGTAAGTTGGCTAAATTTTATGATACTGAGCTGGACTCAGGCAATTTTGATCCTTGAATAATCTGAGAACCTGCATTTGACAAAAAGGCTAATTGAAGAGTGAAGGCTGCAGAGGAATTGCTATCAAGAAATGATTATGCAGATTTTATGATATCTTAAATGTGTTTATGGTACGGGACAGACCATAATAGCTCCACAGTTCATTATGCCAGCCTTCTAAAGGCTTCCCTGGCTCATTTTCTCTTTTACTTGCCTTTTTGTCCTTTGCCTTCTGTTAATGGGGTGTATATTCAGATTTGTGCTACAAGGTTCTAAACTGTACAGCCCCTAAAGGTCACACATCTACATTTTCATGGCCCCATTAATATACGTGTCATTTGAAAATGAAATATAAAATGAATGGATCTGTATGAATGTACAAAGTTCATATGTGTTGAGCATCTTGAGACCTGGGTTTTCATCTTGCAGGCTCTGTTAAAGTGTCATTTGACTGAAAATCTTTTAGGATTCCTACAAATTCAAGTGTGCATTTTGAAATCACCATGGTAAAGATGATCTTAAATTCCACTTTCTGGAATTATTTCTATACTTCTGGCCTGATGCTTGTGAGGACTGCCCTGACTCCAATGCCTCATTGTGGTCTGGAGGTAAATAGAATTTCTTAAAAGTTGTGCTTGCAGAACACAAGCTCTATCAGGTACTATTCAGCTGGAAAGAATTGAAATACAGACCCAGTAACAGATTTACATGAATGATTCAAGGACCATCCACACTAAGTTTGGAAAGACTTGGCAACTGACTAGTCACAGGATAATGAATTTTTGACTCTAAAATTTCTTTAAATTCATCTACTAAATCACAGGCAGGTTGTTGATTGGTGTGCCCCACTAGCCTAATTACAGATGCTCTATTTGAAGCAAGACAGTTGGGAAATAAGGCAGCTATGATGATTTTTTCATGAACTGTCATGACCTTCATTTTTTGTTCATCCAGAACTGCAGGTATGGGAAAGGGTGAAAACTGGCAATAGCTACCTCAAAAAATGCTCAGCTGGATAAAGATACAAGAAACAAAAATGGCCCTAAGATGGCATTCATTATTACTGTATTTATTTAATTATAAGTAATTAACCTTGTCAGTAGGGATGGCCTGTTGCATAGGTAGAGAAGTAGACTGTCTCTATAATGTGATCTCTTCATCTTAGAAACTTTTGTGACCAGCTATGAATAAATAATAGGATTTTAAATAATATTGTTCTCTTTCACATCTATAGTTAGTGAAATCTACCAGTAGATCTATAATTAAGAATTCTGGCATTCAGGGCAAATTCAGTGGGAGGAGTGATGAGAATATACCCTGGTTGAGTGTAGTCACACTGGGATAATGGGGTGGTACATTGTTCAGAGCACACACAGTTTCAGCCTTCAATCCCTAGGAAGGTGGCAGCAGAGCATGTGGCAGAGAGTGAAGGAAGTAGAAAAAGAATGGGACTTTCAGAAGCCCTGTAGAGCACAGAGTAGTGGAAAGACTGAAAAACTATTACTGGGAAGAATATATCCCACCCCCAAGATGATGGCATCCTGGGCACTCCATCTTAGTTACTGCCAACATATACAAGACAAAGAAACAATGAGGTATAGAACCCAGATGTAAAGGAACAGACTTGAAGTTCTCTCCTTATTCAGATCTTTGTTTTTCCAGGTCCTATAAGGTAGTAAATCAAAGAACTAACATTAAACATCTTTCTATTGTTCTGTCAGTCTGTTGTTGCCAGCTCTAGTTTCTGGTGATGCCCTTCATTTCCATCCTTCAAAAGTCAAGATAGAAGAAGAAGCAGTCTGAATATGGAATCTGTTCTAGCTTATCACTCTAGCCCCTCAATGGGTTATTTTTTTTAAAAGATAAGGTTAACGTTTGTAAAATTGTGAAAACAAATCAGTCTCCCTCCTTTGTATCTCCTTCCAGCACCTTCATGCTATTCCTTGACTCCCCAAGAACCATGGCTTCAGTGCCCCCATTACCTCAAACAATGCCTACTTTTCCTGACCTTTTCCTTCTAATGGAATTTTCTTTACCTCCTTTCACATTCCCTGAGCCACTATACTAGGTGAGAATGGATTAAATAGACATAATGTCTGCCAAGTCACATAATCACAACTCTATGTACAATGTATAGAGTAGGGTTTATAAACATCTCCCCTTTTGGATGCAGATGATTGCACTTGCAGAGAAGGGGCTCTAGCCATTTCCCCATTCTTTTAGAATACTTTAAAAGAGCACCCCAGGAGCATAACCAGTTCCAACTATCCAAGAGGGATAGAATAGTCAAAAAGGCAAATTTGTAGAGTATGAGAGAGCCTTTCTGACCCCTCTGAAGAGTGGGAAGTAGTGACCAGGAGTGAAATACAGCACCTAAGTTCTGGAGGAGGGAGAACCTAGCAGAAGGGATGAACTCAACATTAACTAATGTGAAGCAGAAAATAACAAATACGGTTTACATTTATATAGGGATTAAAGAAGGAAAATCACTTTACATAATCTCAAATGATTGTCACCAAAAAAAATCTTGGGAAGTGATTCCTATCATTATACCCATTTTATAAATAGGGAAACTGAGACTTTGAAAAGTTACCTAGTCCATCCATAATTGTAAAATTAATAAATGAGGAATGTAGGATTTGAAGCCAGGTATCCCCTAATTTCAAAAGTCCTTCCATCATCCTATGCTTCCCCTCAAAAGAGATTTCTTGTAGTCATCCAAAAAAAACCCCAAAATTGAAACAAAACTGATTACCATAACTGCTTCAGCAGACACTCTGTGTAGAGAAGGATGTCAGTCCTAGGTAGGAAACAACAGAAGTTTTGAATAGCCTGGAGGTTTTCTGATTTTAGGGGTGAAACACTTTTAATATTCTTAGTGGAGACTTCAGTGTAGTTCCTCCAAGGTCTTGCTGATTGAGACTTGGCACAATTTCACAGGAAAGAGAAGTAATCCAGGATGTCCCAGAAGTCTTAATGCAGTTTTAAGCTTTATTTGCTTAAAGAATTTAGCTATGTCCTATAGAGTAGACAATAGGAGTAGAGAAGAGGTGGCAAACATGTTAGAGGCTGCAACAATCCAGCATGCAGCCTGAACCAGATTAAAATATAATTGGGAAATATTAAACATAAATAAAAATACAATAAACCATAGCTAATCTTAATTTGTGGTTTTCTAACTCCAGGATCCTCACAAACTGCTTAGCTGCTGCTATTTTGTTGGACACCAGTAGAGAAGAGTCTGGCAGCAGAGGCCACAAAGTGGTAGAGCATCATTTGAAGAGGAGTAAGCAGTTGGGAGAAAGACCTGCAGTCTTTTCTGGATTGCTGGACAATGGCAGTGAAGGGGTGGACTTGATGCCAGCACCTTGTTCAGCTTTTTAGTTTTTGAGATAAAATAAGGCACCAGAGAGTTATTGAACATGTAACAAACCCTGACAGAGGTAGGATATTTAACAAGGACACAGTGCCATTCAGCCTTTCTGTACAGAACCTCTTCCTACCCTTGTCTCTACATGGAAGTGTATTACATCAGCAGAGCAGGGTATGGTGACTCTGGGGTCTTCAGAGATCCCTAGGTCAGAGGGGACCCCCAATTCCATATGAGTGGGACAATTTTATGTCATCAGGTGACCAGAAAACTATGTCAAAGGAGATAGGGACCAATCAAGTTCCAGGACAACTTTTTAAAAAATAATATTTAACTTTTTTCCAATTATATGTAAACACAATTTTTAATATTATTTTTTAAATTTTGAGTTTTTTTCTCCTTCCCTCTCTCATCTCTATCTTCCCTGAGATGTTAAGAAATTTTACATAGGTTATACATATGCAATCATGCAAACCATATTTCCATATTTGTTATGTTGTGAAAGAAGATGGAGAAAAAGAAAAAAAAATGAAAAAATAAAGAAAGTGAAAAATAGTATGCTTCAATCTGCATTCAGACTCAATCATTTCTTTCTCTGGAGGCGGACAGCATTTTTCACCATGAATCCTTTAGAATTGTCTTAGGTCATTGCACTGCTGAGCATAGCTAAGTCAAAGTTAATCATCATAAAATGTTGCTGTCACTCTGCACAATGTCCTTCTGGTTCTGCTCATTTCACTCTGCATCAGTTCTGTAAGTCCAGGTTTTTCTGAAATCATTCTGCTTGTCATTTCTTATAGCACAATCATATACCATAACTTGTTCAGCCATTCCACTATTGATACAATTTCCAATTTGGAACCAGAAAAAAGAGTTATTATAAAATTTTTTTACAAATAAGTCCTTCCCTCCCCTTTTTAAAATAGATCCAGTAATAATATTGTTGGATCAACGATTGTGCATAGTTTTATAGCCCTTTGGGCATAGTTCAAAATTGCTATCCAGAATGATTGAATCATTTCACAACTCCACCAACAGTGCATTACTGTCCCAGGGACGGCTTTATTACCTTTTACGGAAAACGAATCCCTATTGTGGGGAAATGGGAGAACGCTATTCTACCATAGGGTTAAGGGCTCACAGAAAAGTGCCTAGCAAAAAAAAAATAAGGTATAGAACCCAGATGTTGAAGAAATGACTTGAAGTCCTCTTCCTTTACTGGAGTTGTTATACAAACTAATACTGTAAGTCATAGGGACTGCACAGATCTCTGGGTAGGAGGTGGGCCCATTACAAGAGATTTGGGAGGTCAGACAAAATGCGAATGGCCATTCTTCTGCAATGGCCTCATTTCTTGTCCTTTAACATAGAAAGAAAGCTTTTATGTATTTAGATGGTTGCTTGTCAGGGGCAGAGATGGAACCATTGGGGGAATGTTAGATATTGAAATTTCCAAGTTCCTCTTGGTACAAATAATGAGTTAGTTAAGGTGAGAGGTCCCCCAAATAATTCTGTTTAAGAAAGTAAGCCAAAGCCTAGGTCTTTTGTTTTAGGAATGACTGAAGGGCTGCAAGTACAAATTATAAATAAGACCCTTAAATAATGAAGCTAATGCTGGAAATTTTGGGCATGGTGGCAGGCTGAGATAGGAAGAGCCATAATATTTTGGTCACTGAACTAATGTTGAGTTTTTCTGAGAACTTCCAGAGGCACATTGAAGGTCTTTCTTTTTGTATTTGGCATTATAAAGCATGTTTTGCTCGAAATAATCATAGTCAGACCTCCTCTGTTGGCTAAGTAGTTATCTTCCTAAAAATCTATCATTCAGTGAAGCAAAACTTTCTTTTAAGCCCCACAGGCGACTATGACTATTGAGGCAGTCACTAGACCTTATCAGTAATTGGAAGACGTTATTCCTTCATCCTAGGGCACAGGGTAAGGGGTGGATATCTCGTTAGGGAGAGCTCCAGTCAGCACTATGCACCCAAGAGGAAATGACTTCCAATCTTCCTGTAACCATTCTTCACTTTTTCATTATATTTATGTCCCTGCATTAATTTGTATAGGCACCTACTATATAAATGGAAAATTCTTGAGTTTTTCAGCCTAAATAGCTCATTAAGATTTCATCCTACAACATTTTTAACAGGACACTCATTATTTCTGATGAATTCACACTGTTCTGTACAGTTGTGACATTGAATGCACTGGCAGTAATATATTAAGTCTGAGTTGACTCTAGCCAACTTCTGTTTTAGTTACTTGTAATTTCCCCCCTCAAAACTCCTGATTATTGGACTTCCTATTTGGTCTCATCCCCAGTACTCATGAAGGAAACTGACTATTAAAGAAAAGTCTTCAATTTCCTAAATTGTTAATAATTAGAATGGAGGGGAGGGTAGAGAGTCTGCTTTCACCTAAGCATTTCTCAGGGACTTTTTTTTGGCTTTTGAACCACATACAAAAAATTAGTTCAAATATTGCTTATGTAGTCATGAAGAACAACTTGCTTGTACTACAGTTGTGAGTATGTAGGGTACCACATAGTCTCCCTAGGAGGGTCTCTCTGATACTCTGGCTGGGTCTGTAGTGGGGGTCAGGTTAAGTATATAGTCTGGTACATGTCTGAAATGGTTCAATGCAAACTAGGACATCATAGCTTCTGCCTGATGTGGTGAGGAAAGATGTCTGGTGCTGTTTTGTAAACAGTTTCTCTGCATTCTTGTGGCCAGGACAAGAAGGCCAGGTGAGGGTTGGCAATAGTTACTGAGAAAGTACTGTGAGATGAGGAGAAGATAATGATTCATTGGTAGCATCCCCAAAAGACTATATTTACTTACTATTAATTAGCCTTCTCAGTAGGACTGGTGCTATGTAGAGGCCTACTCTTTCCTTACAAGCTCCATTGGCCTGATATGATATCTGAAACTCTCATCATTACAATAACCAGAAGGTCTTTGTTAAAACACATACACAGGAAAGATAAGGGAACATCCATGAATACATTAGCACAATATGGTGCATAAGATTAGCTAGCTACCACCTTATCTCTCCTTCTCTTGTGAGGGACTGGGAAAAGTGTTGTTGTTCAGTTATGTACAACTCTTTATGACTATAGTACATATACATGGTATATGACTGTGATCTGTCCTATACTACTGTGCTATAAGAAATAATGAGCTCAATGATCTTAGAAAAAACATGGATGGACTTGAACAAAATAATGAAGAATAAAATGAGCAGAAACGAGAGAATATTGTACACAGTAACAACAATACTGTTTTAAGAACAACTTTGAATAAATAAATCTTTTTGACTATTATAAGGGCCTAAATTAGCTACAAAGGACATATGAAAGAAGATGCTGTCTACATCCAGAGAAAGAACTGATAAATAGAAGTATATATGGAAGGATCTTTATAAATATGTACACATTTGTATCTAACAGTAGCCCCTGGGGGAAAGGGAAGAAAAAGGTAAAAAAAGAGAAAGTTACATGATAACTTTATTCTAGATTTAAAAGGATCATCAAGTTGTACATAATAGATTTGCAGTTCCATGTGCAATTATATTTTTTTTCTATTCTCAGATGTTATGGAAATGCCTGTTTTATTTCTTAAGTTAAGAATAAAATAAATAGCATTTAAAAACATGCCAACACTCTCCATGGGATTTTCTTAGTAAACACACTGTAATGGTTTGCCATTTCCTTCTCCAATGGATTAGGCAAAGAGAGGTTAAGTGACTTGCCCAGGGTAAGTATATACTACTTAGTAAGTATATCAGGTCAGATTATCTTCCTCAGGTCTTCCTGACTCCAGGCCCAGAATTCTATCCCCTCCATCCAACCACTGAGCCACCTAGCTGTCTCCTGAGAGAGGTAAGTACAAGTAAAAATAAGAGCTGTCATTTAGACAGTACTTTGAAACACATGAAATGCTTTATGTTTATTGTCTCATTTAAGTCTCACAACAACCCTGTGAGGTAAGTACTGGAAGTATAATTATTCTGATTTTACAGATGGGGAGAGGCCAGGGCAGAGACACATTTGGAAGGCATCATTACTGAAATGGTAGTTGAAGCTATGAGGATAAATGAGGTCTGTCAGTAAGTGAGTATATAGGGAGGAAAGCTCAGGGCTAAGCATCTGAGTGATGCTCACTGTTGGTATAGAAAGGAGAGGAGAAAGTAGAGAAACCTGGAAACCAAGGTGCAAGCCAAACAGCAGCCTGAGGCCATAGACTTTGGTCATAATTTGTTGTATTCTTTCTTAGCCATTTAACATGTATGAATATATTTCTTAACAATTTAACATATATAAAATTGTGCTACCATTTTCATTAGTGTTAACCCTGATTATCCTGGCCCCACTGCCTGAAGCCAGGACTACTATATTTCAACCCTCTCCCCAGCATTCTCTAGCATATCTCAATAAAATTTATTTCCTTTTGTAGTGTTAATGGGATCTGAAGATCTTTCATGACCTTTGCATTGGCAAGTAAGCAAGTACTTAGCACCTTGTTTCAAGTTAACATCTTGTTTAAGCTATTTAATTAATACAGAAGTAGTTAACACCTTGGGAGGAAGTTGCCGATATAACAGGAAGGAGCAGAACATTGAGGAGCTATACCAAAAATAAGGAAGAGCAGAAGCTGGACAGACAAAACTTCTTGGGATAAGCATTGGGGAGGCAGAGCAGCTCCTGCTGGACTGAAGACTGAACTAAGAATTGAGAAGAACTGAGAAGAGGAATGAGAATCGAGAAATGAGACAGAATTTCTTGGAGCAAGCCACATGGAGGCTAGATAAAGTGATTTTAATTTTGAGAACAGAGTTTATGGTGCTGAGGATTTCAGAGAGCCAGCTGGAGCTTCTGAGGCTGCTGAGGATTCCTGAGAGCCAGCTCAAGCTGCCAAAGACTGAGGAAGCATGACTGTGGTGCAGGTACTTTGTACAAATGTTGTTATGACTTTGTTAATGTATATGAATGTTCTTGTGACTTTGTTAAGCCTTGTCTTCCCAGGAACAGAGACTGTGAAGAATTTGAGATGGACTGGGCACTGTGAACCCCAATGTGGAGCAGGAACTTCACAGAGAGCTGGACAAGGAGCTGTCTGCCTTTGAACTCAGGTGGCAGTTGGTTAGATTTGGGCAGGAGCTTGGGACCATGGAAGAGGAACCATGGGAGCTGAAAGCCTGCCCTGAGTCAAGATGAAAATACCTCTCTGTGGTTACTGAATAGTGACTGATGAAATTGTCTTAGTGACTGATGAAATAGAATACTGAGTAGGGACTGATGAAATTATAATTTACTTGTGACCTAGAGGTATATGGCTTTTGTATTTTCTACTACCCCTTAAGAGGGTACTGAGTAGTGACTGTTGAAGTTGTAACTTAATTGCATCCCATGGGTGGAGAACTTTGACTTTTGTACTTTGTGACCCTTAAGGAAGGATGATTGAATGATTGAGTTACTAAATGATTGTACTTTGTTGAAAACTATGTGACCACTTTGGTGAAAACTATGTGGCCATTTTAGTGATAAGTTGAGTTGTGACATGATGAATGCTGTATTTTGATTTGCTGTGATAAGTTGTAACATTCTGAATGCTTTACCTTGATTTTTCTGTGAATGTTTTGCTCTGATTTGTTATTGAATGGAGAGTTCAGTATACTATGTAATCAGATCCTTGAAAGGTGTTCACAGAAGCAGTCCTCTGGAAAGCTGCTCATGTGTGCCTTTACACCTTTGCAATCTTATGCATTTAATTTTGTGCACTTAAAATGGTTTTGAGAAAGGGTCCATAGGATTTATCAGGTTTCCAAAAGGGTCCATGACTCACAGGAAAGATAAGAATTCCTGGTTGAAAGAGTGATTTTTTTTAAATGAACAGTCTTGTGTCCAAAGGACAAATGATGGAATGTAGTCTCCCCTTTGCATCAGAGGTAGAGAACTCTGGGTGTGCAAGGTTGAATAAGCAATAAAAATGTCAGTTGGTTTTGTTCAGTTATTTTTCATTAGGTTAGGCTTATATGATGTAAGAGATATAATAGGAAATGACTGTGGTTTAAGAATGGATTAATAAAAGGTTAGGGTTAGGATGTAGGGCAAAAATTTAAGGAATTTAGCTCTGAAAAAAAGAAGAGAAATAGATGATAGTTTGAAGAGGCACTACTATGATAATGAAGGGTTTTTTGTTATTATTGTTGTTTTTAAATTGGAAAGAAAGCATTTCTAAAAAGAAAAGTTTCAGAGTGAGAGCACCTGAAGTGGAAGAGGGGAAGATGAAAGAGTATCTAGGTACCAAAGAAAACAAAAAGAATAGCTTCGGAGGGAAGGGTCTATACCTCTTCCATTAAGATTATATAAAAGGATGAACCGAGAGGCAGAAATATAGAGGAGACCACAGCAAGCTCCTCTATTATTGGTAGTCTTCTTACTGAAGTGTAAATAATTATAATTATATATTTATAGTTATATAATTATAGCATAATTATATATTATTGTGTTATGATAATTCAATATTATGATAATGTTATGTTCTATGTAATGTACTTATGTATTATGCATCATAACATATATCGTATCATATCGCATTACATTATATCATATTATATTATATTATAATACTGAAGCCATATAATGCTTAATAAACATTTGTTGAATCTTTCCTTCAAAACCCAGCTCTAGCGCCACTTCCTCTGTGAAGCCTTCCCTCATGCTCTCAGTTCTTAGTACTCCCCTCCCAATCAATTATTGTACATTTACTTATATCTGTACATATTTTCTCCTTTCTTTCAATTCCTAGAATGGAAACTTCTTGAGGGCATGTAATATTTTGGTTTTTGTCTTAGTATTCATGGTTAATAGAGCACAGTTCCTCTAGGTTCTTAATTCATTATGGTTGAATTGATTTGACACTTTGGGCCACTTAAAATCCTTAATCCCAAAATGTTTGTATGTATTTATTTTTTCCTCTCATAACTACTTCTCATCCCTACCCTCATAATTAACACTACAGGCTAATGATCTTTTCATATTATGAACTGGATTGTTTGATAAATTAAATATTAGTCATAAGATCATAACAATTTGGGGAGTGGTAGTCCATGCCCAATTTTATAAATGAAGGACCTAAGGTCCAGAGAGATTGCAACTTATCTAAGGTCTGTGTTGTTTACTATAACCACCAAGAGGCTTTTTTGTTTTCATTCATTCATTCAAATTAGTGGCTAGTAATGGGTAGTAATGAAATTAGGTGTGTGACAGGATTGGGGTTGTGCTGTAGGAAAACTTATCTATAAATGTTATGCAGGATGAACTTGTAGTTGGAAGAGTTGGAAGGTAGACAGAGGTTATTACAATAATTTGGGTTGAATATTCTGGATGAAAAGTAATAAAGGCCTGAACTAGAAGGATAGCAGTAGAAATCAAAATGAGAGGATTCACAGTAGGCTTTGAAGAAGTGAATTTGATAATGAGTGAGATGGTAGGGACTAAAGCACAGGAAGGAGTTCATGATCACTCTGTAGTTTCCAGTCTGGGTGACTGAGAAAATGGTGATACTATTAAGAGAAACAGGAAAATCAGGAGGAGGTATGGGTTTGATGTTTTTGTTGGGAAGGAATAGAAGGGGGGATTTTGATGAATTTTGTTTTGTTTGTGGTTTTGATGAGCTATCTATATGCAAAGTTAAAAAGTTTTGTGAAAGATGTAACTTAAAAGTTATTAGCTTTCTGTTTCCTTCTCACCCAGTTCTCTACTACCCAGAAATCAAGTTTTCCTCATCAATGACTTTGACAGCTTTACTAAATCTCTCCAGCACTGTCCAGGTTCCCATGACCTCCCTAAATTTCAGGGGTAGTTTGATTAGAATATAAGCCTGTGCCTTTGGGCAGGCTGCAGTTTAAAGTGATGGAACAGCTGCACCACCACCACCACAAGCAGATTTTTATAGCAAGCTGGGTTTTGTTTTTTTTTAGGGATAGAACACTTGGAACTTTTTGTTATTTTATTCTAGTCCTGCAGTGATATTTATAGCCTCTCTTGGTGTTCTATGGATGTTTGACAACAGGATTATTAAAAAAGCTTGGCAGGAATAAAGTGGCCACCTAGGCAAGGTAAATAAAGTTCATTGGGGCACAAAGGTAACACTGGGAAACTTATTTCCTCATAGGCAAACTAATTTTGCTTCCAGAAAGCATTTTATTCATACTGACAAAATATGAGAAATGTGGCATGTGTCTAGATAGGTTCCATATTCAGGATGATTATGATTTTCTCCTTCATACTCAGAGGAGGTGGGCTATGGGTACTGTTAGATTCTTCCTCACTCCCTATCTCCCAGAATCTTTCTCCCTTTGGGCCACCTGAATCTTTGTTTCTTACTGTCTGGGTAGCCTTGGGAAGGTCATTTTCTTTTTTTTTAAACAAATGCTTTATTAACTTCTGTTTTACATCATTCATTTCTGCCAGATTTTGAGTTACAATTTTTCCCCCGTTTTTCCCCTACCCACCATCCCAGAATAGCAGTCCCACAGGATATCGCTTCCTCCAATCTGCTCTCTACCATATCTTATCCCATAAACCCTTCAACTTTTCCATTAGAGGAAGGTGAGTCTCTGTGCCCCAATGCCTGCACATTTTATCTCCCAATTACATGCAAAATAGTATTAATGATAGTACATATATTTGAAACATTTAATTTTAAGACCTCAAATTTCAGATCCATTCCCTTCCACCCTTGTCACCCATTCCCTCTGGGAAGATAAGTAATTCAGTATATGTTGTACATGTCTAGCTATGCAAAACATTACCATAGTAAATATATTGTACAAGGCTGCTTATAATTCCCTCCCACCCATCCCACCCCCCACCTGGTCCATTCCCTACTTGATCCTGTCCCTCTTCTATAGTGGGTACTTCCAACCTCCCCTCCCCCCAAGAATGCCCTCCCATCCATCATCCCTCCTCTCAACCCCATTCCCCATATTCTGCTGCAGGTTGAGATATCCCATTTAGTATGTATGTCGTTCTCTCCCTGAACCAAATTCAATGAGAATGTGGTTTTGCCTTTTTGCCTTCCTATTCTTCCCCTCCCCTGCAGCCACTACCCCTTGCTTCTTCTACATGAGATAGTTTACCCTACCCTGTCTCTCTCCATCTCCTCTTGCCACTTTCCTCTCTCACCTCATAATTTCACCCCTGAAGTATCATCCCTTCCCACCAAATTCAACCTGTGCCCTCTACCCATGTATAACTGTAAACATATATACACACATTCACATATGTATTCAAATGACCATACACCCTTCTTCCATTATTTTCATACTGAGAGAGGTTTCATCAGTCACAGATATTGTTTTTCCATGTAGGAATGTAAATAGGTCAACTTTGATAAGTTCCTTTTGATTTCTTTTCTCTGATTACCTTCTCAGGTATCTCTTGGTTCTTGTGTCTGGATGTCAAATTTTCTATTCAACTCTGGTTATTTCCTCAAGAATGCTTGAAAGTCCTCTATTTCACTGAATGACCATATTTTCCCCTGAAACAAAATACTCAGTTTTGCTGAGTAGGTGACCCTTGGGTTCAGTTCCAGCTATTTTGCCCTCTGGAATATCATATTCCATGCCCTTCGATCCCTCAGTGTAGAAGCTGCCTGGTCCTGGGCTATTCTGATTGTGTTTCCACAATATTGAAATTGTTTCTTCCTGGCTGCTTGTAGTATTTTCTCCTTGATCTGGGGATTCTGGAACCTGGCTATAATATTCCTAGGAGTTTTCTTTTTTGGGATCTTTTTCAGGAGGTGATCTGTGGATTCTTTCAACCTCTATTTTGCCCTCTGGATCTAAAACATCAGGGCAGTTTTCCTTGAGAATTTCTTGAAGGGTGATTTCTAGGTTCTTTTCTTGATCATGGCTTTCAGGTAGTCCAATAATTTTTAAATTGTCTCTCCTGATCTATTTTCCAGGTCAGTGGTTTTTCCCATGAGATATTTCACATTGCCTTCTAATCTTTCGTTTGTTTGGATCTGCTTAACAGCATCTTGATTTCTCATAAAGTCATTAGCTTCCATTTGCTCCAGTCTAACTCTGAAGGAATGAATCTCCTCACTGAGCTTTTGAGATTCTTTTTCCATCTGGCAAATTTGGCTTTTTAAGGCATTCTTCTCCTCATTGCCCTTTTGAGCCTCCTTTGCCATTTGAGTTAGTCTATTTTTAAGGTGTTATTTTCCTCAGTCAGGCTGTTGACCCTCATTTCATACTTTTCTGGCATCCTTCTCATTTCTCTTCCCAATTTTTCCTCCACTTCTCTTATTTGATTTTTAAAGTCCTTCTTAAGGTCCTCTATGGCCTATAACCCGCTCATATCTTCCTTTGGGGCTTTTGGAGCAGGATTTCTGACCTCACAGTCCTCCTCCTGTTCTATGCTTCGATCCTCTTTGCCCCCAAAATCGGAGTCTAATGTTGCATTTTTCTTTTTATTTTCTTTCCTTTGCCTTGGCATGTTGCCACTTAATTATTTGACTTTGGGGCTTGTTGCCACAGTAGGACTCTGCCACCAGACAGGGGAGCTTCCATCCCAAATGTGTGGGGGGACAGCTATTGTTTCTGGCAAGCTGGATATCCACCCCACGACCTCCACCCCAGACTACAATCCAGATCTAGGGAGGTTAAAGCAAGAGTGATTACCCCCCCCCCCCCAAGACTGATTACCCCCTACATTTCACAGGCCAGGAGCTGGAGCTGCCACTGAAAACTACAAAATCGCGTGTTTCTTCAGTGGCTTCCAGCCCCCAGGGGAGGAAGCCAATGCTTTCCCCAAATACTGGTCCCAAATTCCATAGGGCACTAACCTCTCATTTTGTCCTGGGCATGTCTGTGTTGATAATTCTGGAATCGCCACAGCTGCTGGTGTTCTGGGGTCCCAACCAGCCGACTGTTGGCCCGGCTGCCCTGGGGCTAAAACCGCAGCTCAGGCGGACCTGGGCTCGGCTCTCCACATGCTGCGCTGCTGGCTCCCAGACCACTGTGCTGGTCCTTCCTGCAGGGTTGCTAGGCTGTCCTCATTGGGAGGTTAGCTTCTCTGTGTCATTCTGTGGGTGCTAGGGCTCCAGAAGTTGTTCAGAGTCCCCCTTTACATAGTTTGGAGGTGGTCTGGGGGGAGAGTGCCTTGGATGTGCTATTTCTACTCCGCCATCTTGGCTCTGCCCCCAGGTCATTTTCTTTTACTGGAACTAAGTTTTCGCATGTATGTGGTAGGAAGGGTCTAGTAAATCTCTAAGATTCCTCTGACAAAAATTCATCATTTCATTTTTCATTGGGCCTAAGTAAGGATTTGATCCTACTTGCAATAGAACATATTACCCATCACTATTCATAGATAGTTTTGAGCTATGTCCTGTGATTGTCAATCAACCAGTACTTATTGTCTGTTGCCAGCTAGGAACAGTGCTAGGTTCTAGAGATACAATGGAAAAAATATGAAACAATACCAGCTCCCAAGGAGTTTGGACTGGAGTGGGAAGAAACTTGAGGAAGAGAGATCACTTAGGAGACCATTGTGATAGTCCAGGAAGATGTGATGAAGACCTAAGGGTTAAATGTAAGAAATATTGTATAGGTATAAATTACAAGATTTGGCAACTGATTGGATGTATGGAAGTGAGAAATCAAAGACAACAGCAATAAAGAAAGATGATTTTGGGGGGCGGAGCCAAGATGGCAGAGTAGAAACAGCTCTTCCAAGCCTCTCTGCCCCCAGATTCCCCACAAACTATGTAAAAAAGGACTGTGAACAACTTCTGGAGCCCCAGCACCCACAGAACGACACAGAGAAGCTAACCTCCCACTGAGGACAGCCCAGCAGCCCTGCAGGAAGGACCAGCTCAGCAGTCTGGGACCTGGCAGCATGCAGCGTGCAGGCGCTGAGCCCAGGTCCGCCTGAGCCGAGGTTTTAGTCCCAGGGCGGCAGGGCCAGCAGCCGGCTGGAGGAACCCCAGAACACCAGGAGCTGTGGCGACTCCAGAATTATCAACATAGACATGCCTAGGACAAAGTAAGAGGTTGGTGTCCTATGGACTTTGGGACCTGTATTTGGGGAATGCGTCAGCTCCCTCCCCTGGGGGCTAGAAGCTGCTGAGGAGACACGCCACTGTGTAGTTTTCAGAGGCATTTCCGGCTCCCAGCCTACAAATCGTGGGGAGATCCAGTGATCAGTCTTGGGGGGTAATCGCTCTTGCTTTAACCTCCCTGGATCTGGATTGTGATCTAGGTGGAAGTTGTGGGTGGGTTTATAGCTTGCCAGAAACGGAAGTTGCCCCCCACACGTTCGGGACGAAAATTCCTCTATCTGGCCTTAAAGCCATAGTGTGGCAATAAGCCCAAAAGTCAGGTAATCAAGTGGCAACATGCCAAGGCAAAGGAAACAGAAAAATGCAACCCTAGACTCCTATTTTGGGGGCATAGAGCGGAAAAGGACTGTGAGGTCAGAAGTCCTGCTCCAAAAGCCCCAGGGGAAAACATGAGTGGGTTGCAGGCCATAGAGGACCTTAAGAAGGACTTTAAAAATCAAATAAGAGAAGTGGAGGAAAAATTGGAAAGAGAAATGAGAAGGATGCAGGAAAAGTGTGAAATGAGGGTCAACAGCCTGACTGAGGAAAACAACACCTTAAAAATAGACTAACTCAAATGGCAAAGGAGGCCCAAAAGGGCAACGAGGAAAAGAATGCCTTAAAAAGTCGAATTTGCTAGATGGAAAAAGAATCTCAAAAGTTCACTGAGGAGATTCATTCCTTCAGAGTTAGACTGGAGCAAATGGAAGCTAATGACTTTATGAGAAATCAAGATGCTGTTAAGCAGATCCAAACAAATGAAAGATTAGAAGGCAATGTGAAATATCTCATGGGAAAAACCACTGACCTGGAAAATAGATCCAGGAGAGGCAATTTAAAAATTATTGGACTACCTGAAAGCCATGATCAAAGAAAGAACCTAGAAATCACCCTTCAAGAAATTCTCAAGGAAACTGCCCTGATGTTTTAGATCCAGAGGGCAAAATAGAGGTTGAAAGAATCCACAGATCACCTCCTGAAAAAGATCCCAAAAAGAAAACTCCCAGGAATATTATAGCCAGGTTCCAGAATGCCCAGATCAAGGAGAAAATACTACAGGCAGCCAGGAAGAAACAATTTCAATATTGTGGAAACACAATCAGAATAGCCCAGGACCTGGCAGCTTCTACACTGAGGATCGAAGGGCATGGAATATGATATTCCAGAGGGCAAAAGAACTGGGAATGAACCCAAGGGTCACCTACCCAGCAAAACTGAGTATTTTGTTTCAGGGGAAAATATGGTCATTCAGTGGAATAGAGGACTTTCAAGCATTCTTGAGGAAAAAAACAGAGTTGAATAGAACCTTTCCCACTAAAGAATAGAATGAAGCAAGGAGAATCAGTCTCCTGACTATTATTTGTATAGTTCAGAAAATTATAGCAATAGCAATAAAAAATAAAAAGGAATTAAAATGATAAAGATAATGCCCAAAGGGCTATAAATAATTTCATACCCTTTGACCCAGCAATACCACTTCTAGGGTTATATCCCAAAGAGATCATAGAAGAGGGAGGAAGACCCATATGTACAAAAATATTTATAGCAGCTCTTTTCGTGGTTTCAAAGAATTGGAAATTAAAGGGGTGCCCATCAATTGGGGAATGGCTAAACAAGTTGTGGTATATGCACATAATGGAATATTATTGTGCTATAAGAAACGAGGAGGAGACGGTTTTCATATTTACCTGGAGAGGCTTATACAAACTGATGCTGAGTGAGAAGAGTAGAACCAGGAGAAATTTGTATACAATCACAGACACAACATATGTGTGATGACCAACTATGAGAGACTGAACTCTTCTCAGCAATGCAGTGATATAAGTCAATCCCAAAAGACTCATGAAGGAGAGAGATGTGACATCCAGAGAAATAACTGGAAAGAACTGAGCTTGAATCCTGATGGAAGCAAACTAATTGATCGATTTCTTTTCATTGTTTGGTTTTATTTCTTCTTTACCATTTTTCATCCCATCAAGTACAATTCACCTTTGTAACTTGACTAATGTCTATTGTGAAAGTATTTGCAGATCCTGTACTGGACTATATGCCGTCATGGAGGGTGGGGGAAGGGAGGGAGGGGAAATTTGAAACTCAAGGAACTAAGGAATTGAATCTTATAAACTAAAAGTAAACAAATAAATTTTAAAAAATAAAATAAAATGATAAAGATAGGTAGAGAAGAGATAAAACTACCCCTATTTGCCAATGACATAATGGCTTATTTGGAAACTCCCAGGGAATGAGCAAAGATACCAATTGAGACAATCAATAGCTTCAGCAAGGTTGCAGGACATAAAATACATCCTCAAAAATCAACAGCATTTCTACATAATAATAACAAAACACAGGAAGCAATAACAATAATAAATCCCATTCCAACTAACTACAAACTGCGTAAAATATCTGGAGATTGTGTAAGGAAGGATTCAAATGTGGAGGTAGATAGGGAGGGGAGACAAGTTAAGGAGAAATTATTATGGCACAAAAAACACAGGCAATGAGATAGGATGAAGTTAGACTAGAATCAAGGGTGGGGAACCTGTGAGCTTGAGGCTACATGTGGCCTTCTAGGGCTTTGGGTACCGGCTTTTGAGTTCAAGTTTAATTAAGAGGATTCATTCTGTGAAGTTTGGATTCAGTGAAAGGGCTGCACTTGAGGAGTGAAAGGCCACATGTGGCCTTGAGGCCGCAGGTTCCCCACCCCTGGGATGATCTCAAAGGACCCTTTTCACTATAAAATAAAATACATTATGATTCAAAAAAAAAAAAAAAGATGATTTTTCAGAGCAAGACAGAGTTGCTTTGGACATATTGAGTGTTAACTGTATATGGAATATCCAGTTTAAAGTTTCCAGTAGGTATTTGATGGTGCAGAACTAAGGCTCAAGAGAATGACTAGGACCAGATGTATAAATCTAGGACTAATCTGACTAGAAATGATAGCTATATGGATGAAAGTAGTGAAGTAACTGAGAGAGGAGGGACCAGTACTGAGTCTTGGGGAACCTACAGTTATTGAGTATGTGATATGGATGATCTAGCAAAGGCGATTGAGAAAGAACTTGCCAGATAGATAGGAAACAAACCATAAAAGGATGGTGTCATGAAAACCCCAATAAAGGGAAAGTATCCAGGAGGAAAGGACTGCAATCAGTGTCAAATGTAGCAGGGAGATTAAAAAGGATGAAGTCTAAGAAAAGATCATCATATTTGACAAGATCGTTGGTGACTTTGAAAGGAAACATCAGTTGAGGGTAAATGTCCAAATCTGGAATACAAAAGGTTGAGAACTGATGGAGAGGATATGAAGGTAATAAGTATAAAAATATGGGCCCCATACTGTATATTGGTGGTACATGTGTATGCACTATTCTTTGGATATGAAACTTTCCGGCACGCAATGTTGATACCTAGGGAACCAACGTAAAACTTTATAATAGTGTATTCCCTCTGGTTCATTTGGTTAGATGAGGACAAGGTTTATGTGTATGTGTATTAAGAAGCACCTATATACATGAAAACACTTCAGGTATTCTGAGAATACTGCTTGCATGTACATGTACATGCATGTGCATGTGTACACACACACACACACACAAACACACATCCTACAAAAGTCTTTCCTAGGGGTGGCTAGGTGGCACAGTGAGTAAGAGTGCCAGCCCTGGCGTCAGGATGACACCGGATTGGTCCTGGCCATGGAAAATGAACACCCACACATAAACAATGACTGGCCGTGTAACCTTGAGCAAGTTACTTAACCCCAATTACTTGAAAAAAGTCTTTCCCCATCACAGAGTAAAGCTTAGCTCCCCTGAAGAGAACTTTCTGATTTAGTTTGTGCTTTGAATCTTTAAAATAAATTCAAGTACTCCCTGAAAGGGAAACACTAAACTAACAGTCATTTATACCATAGTATGAATGATAAATGGTTTATATTGGGAAAGATGGAAGAAAATGTGAGGATCTTGAGTGCCTGAGTTAAGTGTTAGGAAATAGCCGAGTGGAACAAAAGAGATCCAGATAGAGGATTGAAACCAAGCCTTGTACACTTAATAATTTCACCTAATACCATTAGTTAAGGGGCCATGATTTTAAGGTTAGCATAAGTTTGCTTCAGTCTCTTACAAGGCTACAGACTAGAGTTCTGATTCTAACCAGTCATTTCATAAGACTGTGCCTGTTGGTCAAAAGAGGGAATAAGTCAGAGTAATTTAGTTAGTAAAAAATGTGTTGTTTGATGATCACAGCTGAATGATTTAGCATTTTTTATAAAGAATTCCAGGAAACCAGATGTTTCTGAGTTATTTCTGTCTGTTTGAACCCAAAAGTTGGCTCTTTTTTGGCGGCACTAAAATGTGAATGATACTCTAATGCGGTATGGTGAAGAGTATTCTACCAGGGGCCCTGGATTCAAATTCTAGTCCTCTGATACTTCCTAAGAACACTGGCTTTATTAACCTCTCTGAAACTTAATTCATCTTTCAAATAGGAGTAATAATAATAATAATACTTGTAATACCAACCTCACTGGACTGCTGTGAGAATAGTCTATATATCTTCAATTTAGCATTTATTAAACAACTACTGTTTCATAATGTGAGGCACTGTGCTAAGTACTGAGGAGGGGGAAAAAAAGTAAACCCTGGCCTCCAATGTTCTATTAAAATGTGAATAATTGCCATTATGATTACTATTCATCAAAGATGAACCAAGAGTCAGGCTTCACCATTTTTATAACTTCTGAAGAGCTGAAATCAATTGACTTATTTTGTGTTCCCTCTAATATATCACTTATAAATCTCTAAGCTAGTTCCAAAAAAGGGCAAAGCTTAATCCTTTGATCCCTATACAAACTACCAAGTATTCTCAAGGACTTTACCTCATTTAACCAGGAATTGTATACATGCAAATTTTGTTTAACACAGTAAGGATCTTATTGAGACCTCAGATCTTGTTTCTGACCATATTTTAAACACTGAAATGGATTTCTAGTAAACTCCAGTCTTTATAGAGGATTCACAATGGTCTGACTTATTTTTCTTCCTACTTCTCAGAAAGAATTATGTTGGCAGAACTGGTTATGCCCATGAAGAATGGAAAGGAATGCCTTGGAAAAAAATTTTTTCCTTCACAATGGTATTGTTTCAATCTAACATGCTTGTAATTTTGAATAGACTGAAGAGGCAGGAGACAGAGAAGGGGAGAAATGTTGCATAACTCTTAATTTAAAAATACATACACATATATTTTATCCAAACTTGCCCATTATTTAAAATAATGACAGATTTTAAATTATTGTGATTTTGCTTTTGTTTTATATTTTTGGCCTAATTAATGATTTATTAGTTAAATCAAGTCCTTGGTCAGGAATGTAATCACCAATTAAAATACTGTTACTTTGATATTTAGATGGATCTGTGGTCTCATCAGTGTGGGTACTATCTCCATACCTATATATCTCAGCCCATCTCTGCCTTCTCATTATATATGATTCTGATTTATATATTTCTCTAAATGTTCCTACCAGGGGAATAGCTAGAAATTCTAGCATATGGGACAAATTTAGTTGAGGGGGTAGAGTTGGTGAGTCTAAGGTATGATTACAATTTCTGTGTATGATCTAAGTAGATCAGAAGCAGAAGTCTTGAGATGAGAGGAGATATAGTAACGGGAAGACAAGGATTTTTAAATAGGGTAGAGAAAAAAATAAAATTAAATGAGCATTGAACTGGTTTGAGAGAAGGAATAGTTATCTGGAGGTTCATAGATGTAAGCAACAATGATTAAGACTGTAAGGCATCACCTGTGAAAGAGAAAATATGATTGCTGAATGATGGTGACAATGGTAGTGTTTAGAAGGAATTGTGGAAGAAAGGTAACAATTCCTTCTGGTCCTACATGGCAAGGCATATGAGGGAAGATGTAGCCAGCCTTTGAATAGATCCCAAGAGAAAGCTAGTTTTCAGTAATCACCAGAAGACAGAAGAAACGTAAGAGAAAGCGATCAAGGATGAAAGGGAGTTTAAGAATCAACCATTCTAAAAGCACTCATTAAGTGTCTGTTATGTGCTAAACACCATGTTCAGTGCAGGAAAACAAAAACAAAAGACGCAGAAGGCAAGAGTGAAACAAACTTGAACTTAGGAAGCTTATAGAGCAGACTACATATATACACACACATACAAGCAAAAAATATATATAATATATGTATTATATATTTAATATATGTCTATTATATATAATACACATATAATAATAATGATGATGATGATGACAAGGTAATTTGGTCTCGAAGAGTTCCCAAAAACTGAATGAAAAAGGAGGGCAGAAGTGAATAAGACTTGGAGGGCTATGACTGAACTATGGGGTGGGCAGGACCAACAGTGTCCACGATGCACCATCTTTTCTGTTGTTCCCACCCATTGATCTCAGGCTTGCTTCTATGTGTGGCATGAGTACTTATGCTGGGAAGTGTATCAGGAGCAATACTCCTATGGTCAAGTCATTATGTTAAGATATGGGAATTTGTTTGAGGGCCAATGAATTCCAGGGAGTGGCAGATAAGGGAGCAGGAAGTCCATGGAAGGAGAAGGAACACTATTCGGCTATGTAGTGATGAGATGGAAGCATACCTCCATGCTGGCAAGGCCCTGGGCACCTAGGACCCAGTACAAATCTCAGCATGTAAGCTTTCACATGATTCTTTTATCATCTTGGAGATACTCAGGTAGCAATCAAGGCAACTATCAGTTGTCTTTCCTCCTCACTATGTGACCTACCCACCAGTTTTTCTGGTTATCCTTGTTTTTGGTGTTGCAATTTATCCTACTTATTCACTCACAATACATTTTTCAATACCCTTTAGGTTTCTTGTATTTGTGATTTAAAAAAAAATATTGATATTTCATGATTCTTAGTCATTATAGTGCCACTGGCAGAATACACATGCACACATACACACACACATTAAAGAAATGGGCTTTTGTGGCAGGGAGCAGTTTGGCATCATTGAAATCAATTTCTTTAATGTGATACAGACGGTTCTTTTACTCAGTCTTTATTGGTCTAACTCAGTGTACATTTGTAGCATCTGTTCAACTAACATACACTGATTATCTAATTCAATGGGCTATTTATCCAGTTGTAGTCTGTTTTTAATTCATCCTCCCCACTCAGTGAAAATATTTGGTCCATTTTCTTTCTTTGTTTGCAAACAACATTTTTAATATCTTATATGTGCTTTATTTTTATATTACCTGCATTTCTCTAAGCATCCTCTTCCCCCTGACCAGTCATCTCTTACAACAGGCCAAAAAAGAAGGGGAAAAGTTTAGCAAAACTGAATTGATTATATTAACCAACTTATCACTCCTCTTTATTTCCTACTTGGTTGCAGTCTGCACTTTCCTCAAGGAAACAGTCAAAAACCTCATCATCCTGCAAGATGACATCAGTATCCATATTCAGATTTCATCAGTGCCCTCAGTAACTTCTCTTTCCTCTGATTGGAATGTGGAGTGAAGAAGGTAATACTGAAGCCTGTATTTAAGTAGGTTGTCCAGTCAGCCATGTCATCATTTCCACTAGGCTGAACTCCACTGGACCCCTTTCTGTGTCCAATGCTCCCTCATTCCTCACCCTGAGTACCTTCTCTTCCAACTTTTCAGCTTCCTTTTGTGTGTGTGTGTGTGTGTGTGCGTGCATGTGCACGCATGTGTGTGTGTGTTCCTCCGTTAGATTGTATGTTCCTTGGGCAGAGACTGACATTTTTTTCATATTTGTATCCATAGCACTTATTTAACATAGTGCCCAGAATATAGTAGGTGCTTTATAAATGTTTATTGACTGATCAACCAACATCAAAAAGTCTGATATATATGTAATGCTACACACTGATAATTTCCCACTTCTGCAAAGAAGAGATGCCTTCTTACATCTCTGTCTTTGAGGGGCCAAATATGGGCATACATTTCTACAGGTTCTATGGTTTTGCTCCTGTTCTTTCCATTTACATTGCCATTCTTTTCCAAAGAGATGGGTTTCACTGAGGTCATTTCAAAGTGCTCTCAGGATTTATGCAATCAATATAAAGTCATCTGTGCATAGCAGTAGTTAGGCAACTTTGTTTTTTAGTTCAGATTCTGTACATGAATCTCTTCTATGAGATTGTGGAAATTCTGTTTCTTTGTTTTATGTTTCACTGAATAGTTAGTGGGTCATTGAACCCAGTTATCTCCATAGTTACATCTATCATAGGACTCAAAATTATGTAATTGTGGGGGGGGGGTAGAAAGGGGAGAGACAGAGACATAGACTGAGAGTGAAAGATAGGAGAGATCTTGCTTAAGGCTTGTAACCCAGTTGAATACCTTTTAAAAAGTTTACAAGAGTAGAAACAAATAGGAACCAGTGTTTTCTCTACCTCTCAGGCAATTGTGTAATTGTACAGATGTGGCATGCCATCTAAAATTCTTTGTAAAAGTTTTTTTTTAAACTATTTTATTTTTACATTTGGCTATCTTTTTCTTTTTGTAGGGCAATTGGGGTTAAGTGACTTACCCAAGGTCACATGGCTAGTATTTGTGTTAAGTGTCTGAGGCCGGATTTGAAATCAGGTGCTCCTGACTCCAGGGCCAGTGCTCTATTCATTGTACCACCTAGCCTCCCTTCTTTGTAAAAGTTTATCTGTTCATTTCTGATGTTTCAATGAAAGATAACTTTAATGCATACATGGAAAATCCTCACGAATATTCTATAGGGATGCAAAAGAGGTATTAGTTGCCAATCTCTTTTCATCACTTTTTCAGAGGAGAGGGGTAACATTTTGTTTGAATCATCACTTCTTATGATAGTTTAAAAACTAATCCCTAAAAGTCTTAAAAATCAGGTTGATTATAGCACAGATTTCTTTCATACAGACTTGGTTACATTATATTATTTCCTGGTTCCATTTTCTCAAATGTTATTACTATTTCTTCATGTACATCAAGTACCACGGTGATAGGGTGATCAGAGGACCCTATACTTAGAGCTTGAAGCACATAGGGAAGCTTATAGCCCATTTAACCCAACCATTTCATTTTATAGGTGGAAATAGAAACCCAGTGGTAGTAAGTGACTTGCCTAGAGTCACAAAGGTAGCAAAAGCCAGGATTTGAACTCAGGTTTATTGACTCCAAGTCTAGTTGTCTTTCAATTATCCCCATGTTACTTCTCTATATGGTGGTCTAATATTGTAATCCTGTTGTTACTGATGATAATAGAATATTAGAGAAATAACAACAGATATGTTCCATTTCTCCACCCCTCACCTCTTCCAACTACTAAAGCTCAAAGAATGATTAAGATTAGTTGAATTCCATGCAAAGTTTTCTTTAAGCTTATTTTCTCCTTAATAACTTTTCACTATTTTTGTGAGGCAAAACAGTTTATAGACTTCAGTTTGTTTTGCAAATCAATGTTGCCTTTGGTGTCCATATCTCTCCACTTGGCACAGAGAATAAGTATTTGCTGACTGAATCCAACAACCATTTATCAAATGTCTACTAACTACAAGGCATTGTTCTAGGAGCTGGGGATATAAAGATAAAACCATGTCTTCATGACCCTTTTCCTGATTGGTGTCTCCCTCTCCTGGATCACAATTTCTACCCATGTTTCATGTCACTCTCTCCTCTCCTGCTACTTCCTTCACAATTGCCTTATCATATGATCTTCATCCCTTACCCTTTGCCCTTCTTTATCCCCAAAACTTGTCAGTTCTATAACTATGAAACAAGATCAAATCAACTTTGCCATTGTTTATGGATGACATATATCAATCTACTCTCCTATGGCCCCACTCATAATCCCTAGAACTTTCTGGACCAAAATATCCTCCTAACTGAAGATACAGAATGAAATACACATTTTCTTTAATATGGTTGGTGCGTGGATTTGTTTTGCTCAACTTTGTATTTATTACAAGGATTTTGTTTTGCTTTTTTCCAGTGGGAGATGTGTATGGGTAAGAAGAAAAATGTTTGTTAATTAGAATAAAAACCTATAAAATCTGTCCCTGGCTACCCCTCTCCTATATATAGTTTTTTTTTCCTCATTGAAACATAGGCTTCTGCAGGGCAAGAATTGTCTTTGCTTTTGGTATTTGTGTCATCATTGCTTGCCTCATAGAATAAGCTTAATAAATGCTTTTTCATTCACTTTATTATCTATCCATTCATTTATCTATTTATTCATGTATTCACTAATTCTTTTGCAGATCTTACACACTGCAGGTTGAATTTATAGGCTTTTTTGACCTCCTTGTTGTGATGATCATTTTGCATCAGCTTAAATTCTCTTAAAAGTGGTGATACTCGCTTTTTTCAGAATGGATAATTTACTCAAACAGATTGGGTTTTAACTGTTGCAGTTCCTGCAAATGTGTTCTTATCTTTATCTTTGTAATTTAGCACTTACTTTATCTTTACTCTAGCCAGTCAATAATTTGAATGAAGATTTACATCTCTTTCTGAAATGGTAGCTATATTTCTTAGAACACATTCAATTTCACTTTTTAGGACACTGCTTGGCTCTTACTTCTGGACCCCTTTTAAGAAAGGAGAGGAAAGCAGAGGAGGGGAGAGGAGAGGAAAGAAAGGAATCATGTTATAAAAGCATGAGGCTTCAGAGGGACTGACAAAGCTTTGGCCTCTCATTTCTTGATCCAAAACCATGTTTTCCAACATAGAATTTGTTATGCTCTCTGAAGTGTATCTTTGTATTCTAGTCTCTAATTATCAAGGTACATGATGACTTAGTTTGGAGGATCTTGTTAAATTCTTTATACATTTCTTCTACTTCTTCATCCTTTATAAACACATTTGGGTCTAAACGACTAAATTAGGCATGATGGAATGAGTGTATATTTGGGGCCAGGAAATGTAGGTTGAAATTCAGACTCAAATACTATGTGATCAAGGATAAAAGCCACTGGATGTCAATATGGTTCCAATCAGTAATTCCATTAATGTATCAGATTGTATGTAAATGGACAAATAAACATCAAGGATACTAGTAGTTAATATTTATAGATAGTCTAAAATGTATGGTTCTTAATAATTCTCTTTCCCCCTTTCCTATAGGGTGGCAAGAAAGATGGGTCATTTCCTATCAGGTACCTCATGTTTGAACACTTTTATCTGGAGAAACAAATGATTAAAATTCTTAATATAAGTATGCATTCTGGGAAGATGATGGGGTAGGTCTAGAATTTCCAGGCTCTACAGATTTCCTCCACAGACAGAAAATAGCTATGAAATGAATATAGAGCATCAAAAATGAAGGGGTAAAGCAGTTGTCCTCCTAAGACATCTTGAGATGACCTCAGAGAAGAATCCAGGTTTGAGGTTTGGACTGAGTGAAGCGTAAACACCTCCAGGACAACTCCACTGAATCAACAAACAGTAGGCCCTGAGTGACACAGATTAAGCCTCAAGAAAATTCACCTCAATTTTCACATCATTCAAAACCTCAAAAAAATTTCACCTCACAAACTTTCATCTAAAGAACAGCAGATATCTGAGTTCATATGCATCATTCATAAATTCAAACTGATATTAAACAAAATTAAAAGATTTATTTTGTTCAAGACCAAGGTGATCTTTTCTTTAATACCCAAATTGTAGCTATGTATTTTGCCCAAGATCAAAGGATATATATCTTCTATCTTGGGACTATGTCTTATTCTAACATGGATAGGAATTGAGAGATTGAATATTTTTTTTCCATTTTTGGCCTTCTTTCATTCTGATACCTCATGGAGAACTACAGGGAAATTAACCTACATTCTGCACAGGAGTGCTTAGAAGTATCTACATGAATTCATTCTGAATCACTGAGGAAAATGTAATTAGAGTGTAAAGAATCTTTTCATATTTTCTCATCACATTTAAGAAACAAAAATAACATGAGCTGGTAATGATAGCAGCTGTTGGGTTTTATACTATGAAATAAAAGTGGACCGCCCTTTACAGAATTGAAGTGTTCCAGGAGCTAACATGTCAATAAACATTTGTTTAGTAAATAGGTCAATTCTTATAAATAGAATCATATCTTGTGTTTATGAAGGAAGGATTTAAAAGAACTTTATTGGTAATTCTCTTATAAAGTACTTCATTAACTTTATTACTAAAGCTGATTTTTCAGACATAGAAATCATTCAAATTAAAATAAATAATTTCTGTGATAATTCTAAAATTAGACTTGGTTTTTACCTGGCTTTCACCTTGGCCAGACACTAGAACCAAGTAGAGAGGAATCACCTGGAATTGCCCGTATTTTCTTTCAGCTCCTTCTTCATGACAGACTGTTTCCTAGTTGTTCCCAGAAACTTCATGTTCTCTGGGAAGTTTGCTTCATGGGTAGAACACCTGTCTCAGAGTAAAAATATGAGCTTAAGACTCTGATCTACAATTCAGTGACTAGATTTACACATGCCTATGGAGCAAAGTATTGGCAATGCACCTAGAGTACCTCTTCTGTCATACTGAGTTGTAACAGTTCTTCATTCAGGGTCATCAGCCATACATTTCCCTTTAGCATGCCTGATTCCCAAACATCCCCTTGGGAGAGGAATAATAATCCCTGGAAGTGTATATATGGGTTTGTTGCTGTCTTCCATTCACTTTTAGACTCAAAAACTGAGTAGAAAAGTGTCAGACCTAGCACTCTGTATGGGTGGTGTTGTAGGAAGGGTGAATAAAGGATAGTATTCAACCAACCCAAAGCCAAACTTTCCCCTCAATTCAAGAGTCCATCTCCCATGTTAAAAAGGTGGGGGAACAGCTAAGTGGCACAGTGAATATAGCACCAGCCCTGAAGTCAGGAGGACCTGAGTTCATATCCAGCCTCAGACACTTGACACTTAACTAGCTGTGTGACCTTGTGCAAGTCACAAACCCAATTGCTTTGCCTTCCCCCCTCAAACAAAATTTAAAAAGTACATGAACTGTCCTCCATGACTAGAATCTACTCTTTCCTCATCTTCTCTTCTCCAAAACACTTCAAGACTTAACTCAGGTGTCACCTCCTCTATAAAGTTTTTCCCAACTCCTCCCCATTCTACCTCCACTCCACCCCCACAAAATTTGTGCTTTCTGCCATGTCAAATTTCCTTGTGTTTACATATTTGTGTACACATTTTATTTCCCAAGATACATAAAATCAGGCAAGGCAGGGACTGTTGATATTTTTGTCTTTGAATTTCCAGTGCCTTTCATAAGTACGTAGCACATGTGTATTTAATAAATGTTTATTGAATAAATATTTATTGATATGATTCTATTTATTTATATTTTAGGAATATAGGAGGCTCTGATCCCTTCCATGCTTGGAGAACTCACTTGTGTGGTCTTCTGGAGTTGAGGGTTCCTTTTAGGTAGGGGTGGGTTGGAGTGGTTGGCTTCTGAGTTCTGATCCAATTCTGAGATTTTGTGAATCCTGTAACCCCACGCTGAGGAGAGAACAGAGTATAATATGTACTTATTAATTTTAGCCTAGGTTTGATCATTCTTGAAAAATAAAGGATTCTTAGGTTATTCATTGCCTTTCCTTTAGAAAATCTCCCTGATATTTGAATGTCAGAATAATAATGACAAGATTATAATCTCCTTGAGGTCAGGAACTGGTTTTGTATTTAGTGCCTAGCATAGCACCTTGCACTATGACTCTCAATGAAAAGTTAATTGAATTATACTTGCTTAATTAGGAATAAACAAGTGGAGTAATACCATTTTCCCCAATGAAGTACCTTCTAATTTGGACCTGTTATCATTTGAATATTTTGTGATATTCTTGCCTGGCTTCAGTTTTCAAGAGCAGTGTGCAATTTAGACTCTTGGTCATGAAAACAAATACTTAAATGACAGTTTGTATGTACAGGTGACCACTGAGACGCATCCTTCTAATTACTTCCCATGATACTAAGCAAGATGGATGTCAGCCTTTAAGATTTTTCTTCTCTTTGTGATTAGCTCACATAGTATATTACTGAATGCTAGCAAACTGGTCTGTGTACAAACTTCCTATATATAATTAGAAACACATATCTCTAAATACATAATGTTTAAATGAACAGAAGTGATTGATTACTGATTTCTGGATGAGAATGCCTTAAGTGGATGATTAATTTAGGAATTTTTATTGACATATCTAAAACATACCCTTTCCACATATTTGCATTGCTTTTGGTACAAATTTAGACTGTGTTTCATGTCAGATTAGCATAATTATATTTTATTCACTTTTATAAGTAGCTTTTTTAAACATATAAAATGGAAACCTAGGAGGAGACAGTTCTAAAAATTTTGAGGTATCCAGAAAGGGTCTATTATTTATTCCTTAGAATTTCAAGAATCCTACCATGTTATGTTTGAGCATCTCTATATGGACTCATTTTGGCTAAAGATTTTAAATTCTGAAATTCAGCATCTGTGGTCTGACAGGTTGATGAAAAGTGTTGGATGAAAATACCAAGATTTTGAAGAATGAGAAGATTTAGGGCAAACTACTTCTATTATATGATAGCTTTTAAAAATCAGGTTTGTGGGGGAAAATAACTGTTTTTTCTATTCATCAATTCCAGTTTTCATTTGTAAGAAAATAAGAAAGGCTATTTGAAAATACTGCACATGGTATTAGATTTTTGTATTATATTCTGTCTTAATGCATTACTATTAGGTGATTTATATTTCTTAGGAAAACTATCTAGCCTTGTCTAATATTCATTGATGAAATGGATTTAATATAAAAAGCCTAACTCCTTTCCTTAAGTGCTTTCCAGAATTATTTTTATAGAAATCTTCTTCAGAACTGCTGTTGTTACATCCATCACAAGACTATATGGTGTAGAATAAGAGTTAGGAGCATTAATCTTGGAGATTAGGCTGTTCTGCTTAATGGAAAGAGTCATATTTTTAGAGTTCTGGCAGAAAAATGGAGCCCCAAATTTGCTATGTCTCTGATGAGCTTTGCATTGTCCTTCTGGTCTGTAGTCTATCATATCCGTCACCTATGTTATTCAGCTTTCTTTTGGAAAAATTCATATGAGAAATTTTATTTCATAATTTGGGTGTTTATGCTAAGCAACAAAGTATTTGTTAGGTATCATAAGTAATGAGGCAATGAGGCAGCTAGTTTGTGCAGTAGATAGAACTGGTCTAGAATCAGGAGGACCTGAGTTCAAATCCAGCCTCAGACACTAGCTATATGACTCTGGGCAAACCTCTTGACCAACTCTATCCACTTATTTGCTTTAAATTTAAAATGGGGATCATAATAGTACTTATCTCCCAGTGTTGTTGTGAGAATCAAATTAGATATTTGTAAAGTATTTAGTGCAGTTCCTGGCATGTAGTAGGTATGATGTAAATGCTTGTTTCCTCCTCACTCCCCTTCTCTAGAAAATCAGACAGGGGAATCTCAGTGGAATGCCCTCGTTCCATAAATTCTCTCATGGATTCAAAGTAAGGATTCTCATATCTAAGCATGGCATAATAGTCAGGCACCAGAGTTTATTTCAGCTATTCAACACACACATTTGTTTCATGTGTGTGTGCATACTTACCTGACTTTATCATTCTGTGCACCTCTGTATCTGCCTCTACATGGCGCTGTGTCCGCTGTTTAACTCTAGTCCCAAACTGTTTACTTACAGGTGACTTATTGCCTTAGATGCCCCGATCCTACCTCATCTCGTCTTACTTTGTGCCTTGGCAATCTTCCTCTCTCCCAAACTTTTCCCTGTTGAATTCTGTTCTCATAGGTTCTTCCCACTTTACCACAGTCACTTTGAATTGGGCTTCTATCTTTCAGTTTCAGGCTTTGTCCTTCTTCACTCACTTTGATGTTATATATAGATATAATGAGAAGACCCATTATTTCATCAGGGAGGATACAGATGAAAATGTTAAATTATAGTGTGATCACATCACACATCACACATCACACATCACACACATCACAACCGCTATGCACTACAACTTGATATATACCTGACTGCCTCACAATGCTCCTCCATACAATTGTGCAAATGCTTTGCAGTTAAGGGTACAAAAGCATCATAGTCATAGACTTTATTGATTTACTGGTTAATAGGTAGGTCCTCTGGGGGAAGAATTCAAAGTCATGATAGATTATGTGAGATGACTTCCTTTAATTTGCCAGGCTTGCACCCCTTTCATAGGAAGTGATTATCTTAGCTCATGAATACAAGAAGGACATACAAGAAGACAAAAGGAAAATAATTATGGATATACATGGGCAGAACCATTGATGTTTTATTTTGTTTCTCTTATATCTGCCCAAATGAAAATAATCAATAAGAGTTGAAATCTAAGACATGAGGAGATTGGTTAATTCAAATCACCAGGCCCAAATGAAGTACCTTTCAAAGTATTGAAGGGATTGACAGCTAAGATTGTCAAGCCACTGCCAGTGATCTTTGAATGATCAACAAGCAATGAGGCTGGGCAGCTAGGTGGTGCAGTGAGTAAGAGCACTGGCCTGGAGTTGGGAGGACTTGGATCCATTCCGGCCTCAGATACTTAACACCCACAAAAAATAACTGGCCAGGTAACCTTGGGCAAGTTACTTAACCCCAATTGCTTTAAAACAAACAAACAAACAAACAATGAGGCCTGCAGAAGAGCTAATGAGTTTCAGAAAAACAAAAGGAATAGAGTTCCCAAATAATAGCCCAACAAGCTTGAGTTTTATTCTTGGTAAAATTTTAGAACATATTATTTTTCATTTCTTTAAAAATATTTTAAAGTGTTATTATTGTCTTTTATTTGTATATCACAAATCTTTCTTCTTAATCCATTACCTTCACTCCCCCCCACTCCAACCCATTGTGACATACACAGCTTTTTCATGATCAATTCTGCAGAACTGAAGATATTTATTACAATTTATCAGAATTATAAAACTAAACCTTTTAAGATTCTTCATTTGTGGGTATTGTTCTTTTGTTTCTGCTTCCTCCACTCTGTATCTTTTCAGATACGTCTTCCCATGTTTCTCTAAGTTACATATATTTGTCATTCCTCATAGCACAGTGATGCCTCATTATGTTCATACTTCCCAGTTTGTTCAGTGATTTCTTGGTATATATTGAAAGGATGGTTTATGAAGGTGAGGTGGTGATCAGTAAGGCAGTATTACTTCTTTGAGAGCAGATCATGCCAAACTAACTCCATTTTCTTTCTTTTTGTGGCATAGTTATTGGAGAGACCAGTGCCTGATACAGATGTAATTTGCCTAGATTTCGGCAAGTATTTAACAAAGCTTCTCATGTTATCATTGTGGACAAGATGAACCTAATTTACAATGTTGCTGGACTGAAATGAGATTATATATATGGATGTAAATCACTGAAAATCTCCAAAGACTATAATTGTTATCTATTATTCTTTTTGTTACTGTTAATTGTTATTTATCTTATTATCATCATCATAGCTGAGTGGATTTGGAAAATATAAAACAAAGAGACCCAAAGAATGACCATTAATAGGTTTGGTTATCCTTAGAGAGAGGACCCTAGAAAATTATTCAGAGACTTCTCCTTCGCCAGGTGCTGCAAAACAATTTTTATCAATGACTTAGCAATAATATAAATGGCATAGTTATGAAATTGTAGAAGACAAAGAGCTCCAAGGGATAACTAACACATAGGGTGAGAAACTGAGAGTCCCTCTTCCTCTCCCCCCAAATCCTGGTAGCCTAGTGTTCTAGACCAAAGCCAATAAGATCAAATTTTATAGTGATAAAAGTAAAGTCCTACATGCCTTCATAGGTACAGACTGGGTGGGGTATGGCTGGATAGTGAGCTGTGTGAAAAATATCTGGAGTGTTTGGTGAGCTCAATACAAGTCTCCATGTGATATAGAACTTGAGACAAAGTTAATACCATATCAGTCTATATTAAGAGAACTGGGAAATCTGTTTTATAGGGGATAATAATTCTGCTATACTCTGATAATGCTAAGTACTATATTCTATTCTGATTGTCACATTTTAGGAAGGACATTGTCAAGCTGGAGAATATTTGAAGAAAGGTGACCAAAGTGGTAAGCTTGGGAGCATGCCATATGAAGAAACCTGAAGGAAGTGAGGATGTTTATATTGGAGAAGGGAAGAGTTGGGGGTGTGGGTGGCAAGGGGAAGACAAGATGAAAGTCCTTAAAACACTTGAAAACAGCTATACAGGAAAGGAATTTGACTTTTTCTGCTGGGCAGAACTAGGAGCAATGAATATAATTTGTCAAAAGACAGGGTTTGGGTACAATTAAAGGAAACAATGAGAGTTCCCCCAAAGTGGCTTAGGCTGCCTTTTTGGGTAGTTATTTCTCTTTCATTAGAAGTCTTTACATGGAGGCAGAGTATCCATTTGCTGGGGAATTAAACACTCTCAGAAAAGTTCAAGTTGGAAGGGACTTCGGAGACAATTTAGTTCAATGCATGCCTGAACAAAAATTGTCCAGTATAATCGACAAGTTTGTTGTAGAGAGCATTCCTACACAGGTGGACTAGATGCCCTCCAAAGTGCCTTCAAACTCTAACATTCTATGATTTCAATGTAACCTTAAGCTTTCTTGAGCCTAACCCTAACCCAATTTTTAGTTTCCTACCTTATTTCAGATTGTGCTTAAAATCTGGGGAATACACTGAAATATTATTCAGGGACTTCCAGAAGCTCCAATATGAAAGTCATTTTAAGATGTATTAATAATTTAAATGTAATATAATCAGATTTCCCAGACTTCATGATTTTCCTTCCTACCATTGGGCTCAACTTCAATTTCGACAATTTAAATCACCATTACTTTGTTTTGAACTTTGATTTTTATCATATTTATTTGACATGTCCTTAGGCATAAGTCCTAAGTATCAGAGGGAAAAATGTTCCTGACATAGTGTCTTTATGATCTAATGGGCAGCACAGCCAAATGACTCATTCACTCTTCCTTCATTTTCTCTTACTTATTTCTCTTTTATGTTTTACATTCTTTGTTATACTCTCTCACACATGCTCTTTCAGAGAAAAAACATTTCTAGGCAGAACAGATGGGGGGGTGGGTAGGAGTGGTAGATAATCTCAGTTGTGGAAATAGAAGAGTCCAGCTCTTATTAGGCCTTTTGCCCCAGAAAGTCCTAGGAAAGTATTTAGTAATCCAAGTGAAAAATTATTCCAGTTAACTCAGGGAAATAAAGCCATAAAGAAATATGTTAGAAGAATCAACACTGATTTAAAACATTACTCTGGAAAAAATCACCCTGGAAAAGCATGTTCAAGAAGACTGTTAGCCTCAATATTCCTTCCATGGTGATGCTCCCTCAAACAGTTCAGCCTGGGTTTCATTTCCCTTTAAAATATAGATTGAGACTCTTTATAAGAGTTTCAAGTTGCAAAAATTACATCTCTCTGCCAGGGTCAAGCATGCTGCTTGACAAATGTTGTAATGCCCATCCTGTTAGTGATGATGATGATGATTATACCACTTCAAAAATTCAAAAATATTGGGGCATCTAGGTGGTGCAGTGAGTAGAGCACTGGCCTTGGAGTCAGAAGGACCTGAGTTCAGATCCAGCCTCAGACACTTAACACACAAACAAAAACCTAGCCGTGTGGCCTTGGGCAAGTTAGTTAACCCCAATTGCCCTCCAAAAAAGCAAAAAAAAATCTGTTATTTCTTCCCCAATTGATAAATGGTCAAAGGATATGAATAGGTGGTTTTCAGACAAAGAAATCAGGGTTCTTTAAAGTCATGTAAAAATGATCTAAATCACTACTGATTAGAGAAATGCAAATGAAAACACCCCTAAGGTACACCTCACACCTATTGGATTGACTAACATGACAAAAAAGAAAAATGGTAATGTTGGATGGGATGGGGGAAGACTGGGACACAAATGTACAGTTTGTGGAGTTGTAAACTGATCTAACCAATCTGGAGAGCAATTTTGAACTGTGCCTAAAGGGCTATAAAACTTACAGACCCTTTAATCTAGCAATACAACTGCTAGGTCTATATCCCAAAGACACCCAAAAAGGGGGGGGGGTGCAGGGGAGGACCTATTGTACAAAAGTATTTAGAGCAGCTCTTTTTGTATATTGGAATTGTGCATTGTAAATTGGATATCTAGATGCTCATCAGGTGGGGAATGTCTAAACAAGCTGTGGTTTATATGATTGTGATTATTATTGTGCTATAAGAAATTATAAGCAGAGGCAGAGCCAAGATGGTGGAGTAGAAACAGCTCATCCAAGCCACTCTGCCCCCAGATTCCCCCCAAACTATGTAAAAGGGGACTCTGAACAACTTCTGGAGCCCCAGCACCCACAGAATGACACAGAGAAGCTAACCTCCTGCTGAGGACAGCCCAGCAGCCCTGCAGGAAGGACCAGCACAGCAGTCTGGGAGCTGGCAGCACACAGCGTGCAGAGAGCAGGGAGCCGAGCCGAGCGGAGCCCAGGTCCCCGTGAGCCAAGGTTTTAGCCCCAGGGCAGCAGGGCCAGCAGCTGGCTGGAGAGACCCCAGAACACCAGCAGCTGTGGCGATTCCAGAATTATCAACATAGACATGCCTAGGACAAAGTAAGAGGTTAGTGTCCTATGGACTTTGGGACCAGTATTTGGGGAATGCGTCGGCTCCCTCCCCTGGGGGCTAGAGGCTGCTGAGGAGACACTCCATTTTGTAGTTTTCAGAGGCAGCTCCAGCTCCTGGCCTGCGAATTAATTGTAGGGAGATCCAGCAATCAGTCTTGGGGGATAATAGCTCTTGCTTTAACCTCCCTGGATCTGGATTGTGGTCTAGGGTGGAAGTCGTGGGTGGGTTTACAGCTTGCCAGAAACAGAAGTTGCCCCCCACACGTTCGGGATGAAAATTCCTCTAGCTGGCCTTAAAGCCATAGTGTGGCAACAAGCCCAAAAGCCAAGTAATTAAGTGGCAACATGCCAAGGCAAAGGAAACAGAAAAATGCAACCCTAGACTCCTATTTTGGGAGCATAGAGCGGGAAAAGGACTGTGAGGTCAGAAGTCCTGCTCCAAAAGCCCCAGGGGAAAACATGAGTGGGTTGCAGGCCATAGAGGACCATAAGAAGGACTTTAAAACTCAAATAAGAAGTGGAGGAAAAATTAGAAAGAGAAATGAGAAGGATGCAGGAAAAGTATGAAATGAGGGTCAACAGCCTGACTGAGGAAAACAACACCTTAAAAAATAGACTAACTCAAATGGCAAAGGAGGCCCAAAAGGGCAATGAGGAGAAGAATGCCTTAAAAAGTCGAATTTGCCAGATGGAAAAGAATCTCAAAAGTTCACTGAGGAGATTCATTCCTTCAGAGTTAGACTGGAGCAAATGGAAGCTAATGACTTTATGAGAAATCAAGATTCTGTTAAGCAGATCCAAACAAATGAAAGATTAGAAGGCAATGTGAAATATCTCATGGGAAAAACCACTGACCTGGAAAATAGATCCAGGAGAGACAATTTAAAAATTATTGGACTACCTGAAAGCCATGATCAAAGAAAGAACCTAGAAATCACCCTTCAAGAAATTCTCAAGGAAAATTGCCCTGATGTTTTAGATCCAGAGGGCAAAATAGAGGTTGAAAGAATCCACCGATCACCTCCTGAAAAAGATCCCAAAAAGAAAACTCCCAGGAATATTATAGCCAGGTTCCAGAATGCCCAGATCAAGGAGAAAATACTACAAGCAGCCAGGAAGAAACAATTTCAATATTGTGGAAACACAATCAGAATAGCCCAGGACCTGGCAGCTTCTACACTGAGGGATTGAAGGGCATGGAATATGATATTCCAGTGGGCAAAAGAACTGGGAATGAACCCAAGGGTCACCTACCCAGCAAAACTGAGTATTTTGTTTCAGGGGAAAATATGGTCATTCAGTGGAATAGAGGACTTTCAAGCATTCTTGAGGAAAAAACCAGAATTGAATAGAAAATTTGACATCCAGACACAAGAAGCAAGAGATGCCTGAGAAGGTAATCAGGGAAAAGAAATCAAAAGGAACTCATCAAAGTTGAACTATTTACATTCCTTTATGGAAAAGCAGTAACTGTGACTGATGATATCTTTCTCACTATGAAAATAATGGAAGAAGGGTGTGTGGTCATATGAATACATATGTGAATGTGTGTGTATGTGGTTACAATTATATATGGATAGAGGGCATAGGTTGAATTTTTTGGGAAGGGAGAATACTCAAGGGATGAAATTATGAGGTGAGAGAGGAAAGTGGCGAGAGGAGATGGGGAGAGACAGGGTAGGGTAAACTATCTCATTTAGAAGAAGCAAGGCAATGTGGTTGCAAGGGAGGAGGAGAATAGGAAGGCAAAAAAGGCAAAACCACATTCTCATTGAATTTGGTTCAGGGAGAGAATGACATACATACTAAATGGGATATCTCAACCTGTAGCAGAATAGGGGGAAGGGGGATGAGAGGAGGGATGATGGATGGGAGGGCATCCTTGGGGGGAGGGGAGGTTGGAAGTACCCACTATAGAAGAGGGACAGGATCATGTAGGGAATGGACCACGTGCGGGGTGGGATGAGTGGGAGGGAAGTATAAGCAGCCTTGTACAATATATCTACTATGATAATGTTTTGCATAGCTAGACATGTACAACATATACTGAATTACTTATCTCCCCAGAGGGAATGGGTGATAAGGGAGGAAGGAAATGGATCTGAAATTCGAGATGTTAACATTAAATGTTTCAAATATATATAAATACTATTATCAATACCCTTTTGCTTGTAATTGGGAGATAAGATGTGAAGGCATTGGGACACAAAGATTCACCTTCCTCTAATGGAAAAGTCAAAGGGGGTATGGGAGAAGGTATGGGAGAGAGCAGATTGGAGGAAGTGATATCTTGTGGGACTGCTATTCTGGGAGGTTGACTAGGGGAATAACGGGGGGAAAATGATTGTAACTCAAAATCTGGTGGAAATGAATGATGTAAAACAGAAGTTAATAAAGCATTTGTTTAAAAAAATAAAAATAAAAAAAATTTAAAAAGTTACAAAAAAAAAAAAAGAAATGATAAGCAGCATGATTTCAGAAAATCCTGGAAAGACTTACACAAACTGATACAAAGTGAAGTGAGCAGAACCAGGAGAACATTTATTATACAAAACATTGATATTGTATAATAAAGAATTTTGAATGACTTAGCTATTCTCAGCAATACAATGATCCAAAACAATCCCAAAAGATTCATGACAAAGCATGCTGTCTCCAGAGAAAAAACTGATAGTGTCTGAATACAGGCTGAAGCATGCTGTTTTTCACTTTTTTTTCATACTTAAAAAAATAGAATCTTCTTATACAGAATAACTAATATGGAAATGTTTTACACAGTTGCATATGTATAAACTCTATCAGATTGCTTACCATCTCAGGGAGGAAGGAGAAAGGTTTCTAGAATTCAGAAATATATAAAAAAGTGTTTAAAAATTGTTTTAACATGTAATCAAGGAAAATTAAGATATTATATAAAATGTCTTTACAACTTAAGAAATCTGTGTATGATTGAGTATGGTTACACTCATCATGAAAATAGATTGTAAAGATAGATTAGCCTTCAGTAAATACTTTCATGGTGGTATAGTATGCCCCTCTCCCTGCTTCAAAAATCTAGTTTCTCGACCTGTGAATTGGGGAGACAAAACTGTGATCCTCTTCCCCTGCCCTCCTCCTCTCTACAGAGATTCCCTGGAACTAGTTAATCCCTTCACTTCTGACTACCATTGTCTCTATTAATGTTGTCCAAGTGGTGGCTATACTTGAGATGCTTTGTTTCTTTTCCTAAACAATTATATTGTCTTTTATTGATACGTTTGTTTTAACATTTACTAAATTCCCTATGCCTCTCCTCCACCCAGAGAACCAACCCATGTAACACAGAATATTTTTTTTAAAAAGGAGAAAACAACAATAAGCAAAACTAATAAATATATAAAATATGAACATGCAGGCATATGCATTGTTTCACACCTGTGGACATTAAAGGGAATGGTGGGAATGCTTTTCTAATACTTCCTCTTTGAGGTCATTGTTCTTAGAAATTTCCCAACATTAACTTTCAATTTTTTATGGTTATTATTCTTTCTATGACATTGCTCAACAATATATATTGCTGTAGTTACATGCATATTGCGATATGACATCTCTGGGTCAAAGTGCATGGACATTTTACTCACTTTATTTGAACAATTCTAAGTTACTTTCCAAAATGGTTGTACTCATTTTTAATATAACCAATAATGTACTAGTGTTCCTATCTTTCCATGATTCCTTCAATATTTGTCATTTTCTTTTGTCATCTTGACTAATTTACTTGATGAAAGGTGACAGAAACCTCAGGATTGTTTTGATTTGTTTTTATTATTATAAGTGATTTATGTTATTTCATATAGTTATTAATATTTTGCAGTTCTTTGGGGAATACTTTGTTCATATCCTTTGTTCAATTATCAGTTGGGAATGACTGTGTTTATGTGTATATATGTATCCATTATTATCTATGTACCTTGAACACCAAATCCTTCTAAAGTTTAGGAAATTTGGTACAAAGATTTTTATCCCATTCTACCACATTCCTTTCCTGTTTCCTAAATGCATTAGTTTTATTGCTATAGAAGCTTTTTAATTTCATGTAATCAAAATATTATCTCTTATAATTGTCTCCATAGTCTTCTACCTTTCTAGATGCCAATTACCCACAGAGACTCTGATCCTTTTTTCCTGAACCTGGATGATATGGATATTCAATACTGCCGCAAGTGTAATGGTTTCTGCAAGCAACAAAAATTCCTGTAGATTATGCCCATTGTTAGATCTTCATTTCCAATACAAATTATATCTCACTACCCTTGGTAGTAGTCTTCAGTGTGATCCTTTCCCACCACTGAATTAAGATTTCCTCCTTTCTTTCCTTTTGTTTCAGTCCCTCCTTTTTTAACTACCCTTCTAATTTCCCTATAGCTTTTCTTCCTAGGAGTCTATAGGAGTTATCTTCCTTTCATTGTTTACCATTGATTTGAATAGGGTATGTCATCCATTTCCATCATTTACCCCCCTCTCCCTTTTTTTGTGTGTTCTCACCTCTTTTACAATTTATTCCTACAAAATATATAAATAAAAACAGCTAAATAGAAATGTTGATGATTTCCTGTAGATTTATTTTGCATCCTGGAAATTTGCTCAAGTTACTAATTATTCACTTCAGTTAATTTTATTTGATTTTTTAGGGTTCTTTAAGTATAATGTTATATCATTTACAAAAAGTGATCATTTTATTTCTTTTTTACATGTGGTGATTCTCTCAATTTCTTTTTCTTATTTTATTTCTAAAGTGAGCATTTTGGGTACTATTTCAAGTAAAAGGGGTGACCATTGAATCCATGTTTCATTTTAAATTATTTTATAATGATTTTAGAATAAATAACATTAACATTTTACATATATTTTTCAGTTAGCAACAGTCTGTCTTCTCATCATGCTGCTCCAACCTCCCTTACTTGATAGTTAAAGAAAAATAAACTCTGTTACAAATACGTATTACAAATTAAAACAAATTTTGACATTGGCCATGTTCAAAAAAGTAATTTGTTTGATTCTGTACTGTAATGTTAATGAGATAGAAGATCTTCCCCACCCATTAACAGGCCTCACTGTAGCCTATTAAGGGAAATTTGCTTAGGGGAGGCTTACTTGTAGGAAGACTTTCACACCTTTCATTAATTTTCAATTAGACACTGAGTCAGAGGGTTGAGATGCCCTCTGGCTCTAAAAAAGGATATACATACACACACACACACACACACACACACACACACACACACATATATATATATATATATATATATATATATATATATATATATATATATATATATATACATATATATGTTCTTGTAATTTGACCAGATGAGATTCTGGGTAGCTATTAAGGAGCCTTTAGGCTTTGAAAAAAAACCATATGTTGGTGTTTCTCTCTCTGGTAACTATGTATGTATTGCCTGAGTCAGACAGTTGGATCTGTCAGTTGATCTGTGCTGGTTTCTCAGACAGTTAGAAGCCTTGTCTATTGGTCTTTATTTCTCTGCTTGTATTTTCTCTGTTTTCTTTGTTTGAATTTTCTCTGAAGTTCAGGGTACTGACTTTTCCCCTCAACAAATGAATGTAATTAAAAAAGATTGTTGATCCCTTGAGCAGTTATCTTTCCTAGGAAAACAGCTCTAAGAATCTGTGCTAGCAGTCATCTTGGGTATGCCAGTGTGGTTGCCACTGTACTCTGAGTCCTTCAACTCTGTCAAAAGGTAAGTACCATATTTCATGACTGGTCCCCTGGAATCATGGTCACTATGGTGTTGAGTTCTCAATTCTCACAAAATTGTTTGCCTTTACCATATTGCTGTCATTGTATAAATTGTTCTCCCTGCTCTGTTCACCTTACCTGGCATTAGATATACAAGCTTTCACAGGTTTCTCTGAAATCATCTCTTTCATCATTTTTTATAGCATAGTAATATTCCATTACATTTTATGCCATAGTTTGTTCATCCGTTTTATCCTGCAGATACTAATCCTTTGCTAATTCAAAGGATTTTTTTTACCTCTTTAATTAATTTTTTTTACCTCTTTAATTATTATTATTATTATTTTTGCTTAGGACTAATTTCTCCATTTATCTATTCTCCCTCTAATTCTTCCTTCTCTCTTCTCCCTTTTCCTTCCTCTTTCCCTATTAAATGAAATGTTTTTCTGTCCCAACAGTGTGTGTGTGTTCTTCCTTCCTTTAACAAGTTCAGATGAAAGTGAGGTTGAAGTGACAGATATTTCCTCTACCCCATTTCTTCTTGTTTACATAGCTGTCTACTTGTAACAAGCTAACTATGGAACATAATTTTGGCTAATATTCCTTTTTCTGAGTATATTCCTCTTTCCCTCTTTACATTCTTCTCTTAAGATCATCAAGACATGACAGAACCACTACCATAGCTTTTCTAATTAGACTACCTATATGACCCCTGATATTGACAGGGTTCAGAAGTGACACATGCACCATCTCCCAGTATTAGAATATAATTTATCTTTACTTACTTATTTTTATTCATGTTTACTTCTGTATGTTTCTTTTTACTCCTGTGTTTTTTAACTCCTGTGTTTAAACGTTAGAGTTGCTATGCAACTCTGGTCTTTTCATCAGAAATTCTTAGAAGTCCATAAAGTTCATTAAAGATCCATATTTCTCCATATAATATTCAGTTTTGTTAAATAAATTATTCTTGGCTGCTCAGTCATATTCTTTAACTTCTGAAATGTTATATTCCAAATTCTCTGTTCCTTTATAGTGGTGGCTGCTAAATCATATATGATCCTGATTATGTATGGCTGCTTGGTACCTTCTGGCCACATAAAGTATTTTTTTCTTTGACATGGAAACTCTGGATTTTGGCTATGATATTCCTGAATGTTATCATTTTGGTTTCTTTCAGAAAGTGACCAATGGGGTCTTCCTAGTTCTACTTTGAATTCTGCTTCTAAGAGATCTAGGCAGCGTTTTCCCTTTAAAAATTTTTTTTAAATAAAATGTTTACTCTCTTTTTTTTTTGAGTCATGATTTATATAGTCCAGGTCAGTGGTTTTTGCTGTAAGATTCATTCCATTTTCTTCTATTTTTCCATTTTTTTACTTTATTTTAATATTTGTTATGATTTCATAGAGTCACTGGCTTGTAATTGTTCTGTTCTAATTTTCAAGGAGTTTGTTCTTTGGGCAAGCTGTTAATTCCCTTCCCAATTCTTTCTCTCTGGGCACTAGAATGCTCAGGGCTTAGCACTCTTCTGGCCTGATCCCATCCCTAATGTTTGGACACCTTTCTCTCTCCCTATGCTGACCTGGCATAGAAAAAGGACTAACTATGACTTTTTTTTTTAGATTTCCCCTATCAAGATTCAGTCTGGTGAATCAGAGGAGTTTTGTGGATGGGCACTGTGCTGCTTCCTACTTCTCTGTCACCTGGGTCCATGCTGATGTCTTTGTTTTAGTTTGAATATACTGGAAAGAATTCTAGTTTGTCTTTATGCTACGTTGTCTATAATACTCTGAATGAAAAAGGTGTTTTGTTTGTAAAGCAGTTATTATTGCTTTTTCTGTCTTCTTCAAAATTGTTCTTCACTTAAGTCTATTTTTATTCTCAATCAAGTCTTTTGCTTCTTTAGAGAAACTTGACACCATGAATTCAATTTATTTTTATTCTGACAATTATTTCTCTGTTAAGTCCATAAACTATGCCATGTTATTCTCTTTAAACTTGTTTTAAGATGCTTGTTTCTCTGTAGAACCATTAGGGAGCATTCTGTTGCAGTTTCATAATCTCAAGAATCCCTAAGGTCTTCTGTCTCATCAGGTGTTAGTTCAATTTACTTTATCTTACAACATTTATTTAGACATTTACAGTAATTTAGATGTCTTGGTGATCTCTTTTGAATATTTTCCCTATTGATTTTATCTATGGTACTCTAGATTTTTAATTGAATTTTCTTCCTTCTGGAATCTTTGGTTGTTTTAATCTTTTATTCCCCATATCACTTTCTGACTCCTGCTTTTAGGGTAGTTCCCCTGGGGCTGGATCGCAGAGATATTTCAGCCTCCATGGGGAATTCATTTTTCACTGGCCCCCAGAAGAATACCAGTCCCCTTTCCTACAGGTTATTTTCAGGCTTGTACACAGCTGGTGCCCTGTCAAATCCCCTCTCTTCTTAGTTCTCTGGCTCAGAATAGCCAAAACAAGCTACCATTCCAGGCAGAGCACATTCCTACATTCTGATTCCTTCCCTACATCCCTATCATTTTGTAATGTTGAGGGAATTTGAAGATCTTCCCTGCCTATTAAAAGGCACATAGAGCCCTGGCCCAGAGCTAATTAGGTTCTGGCCTACAGGGGGTGTTTCCAATTAAGTGGTGGGGCAAGAGGATTTTCAAGCTCTTTGGCACTCAGCCAATCAGATGCCAGGTCTTTGTTATATATTCTGGGAAGTTAGTGTATTGCTTTGGGGGTTCTCTCATGAGCATTGTTTGATTTCCTGCTTGAGACTCTGAGTAGCCTTATGTTCAGAGCCACCTCCCCACCCCCACTAAGATGTTGTCTGTGCTCCTTCGACCCAGTGATGAATGTAAAGTGTATAGCAATATTGCTTTACTCAGACAGTTGGAGTTCTCTCTGTTGGTCTTTGTGCTAATTTCTCTGCTTGTATTTTCTACTTATCTATTTTTCTTGGAAACTCACTTCTTTATTTAAGTAGGATTGTTAACCCCTTTAAAGCTGTTTTTCCTTTATGAAGCAAATCAAAACCTGTGCTAGCAGGCCATCCTGCATATGCTAGGGTGCTTGCTGATACACACCTCCAAGTGACGAAAGTGGAAAAGAGTTAAGGCCTGCTGCTAGTTGTCACAAAATGGTGGAGTAAAAGAAGTGTCAAAGTCTGCTTGAAGAAACTCCATCAGCAGCAAGGAAATTACCAAATGCATCACAGAGCACAAGCAAGAGTTTGGGGACTTGTATGGTAGGGTGTATTAAATGACCATGTTAGAGATGATACTTCTTATTCCAGAATATTTTAGTTCAGAATTCCTGGAATTTGGGTGCGTGTAGGGGTGGGAGTTGGAATGAAGTTTTTTTTTGTTTTTTTTTTTTTGTTTTGTTTTCAGATGATCGCTTTGGCCTGCACAGATAGTTGCAATTTCTTTATGTTTTGTGCATAATTCCAGTTTGAAGTAGTTTCAAAATTTAATGAGAACTAGAGAAAATTGTAATCCTTCATTTTGTTAGTACTGTTCCTTTCAGTCTTAAGTTGCTAACCTGTGACAGAATTTGTTGGCCAACAAACCCAGGTTGCATGCTGTGTTATTTAATTCACAGATTAAAATAATAAAGAAAAGGAATTTTCCTCTTCAGAACTAAGATGTATTTTGTTCAATAAAGCTAGTCTAGGGATAAAATAACACAGAGAAAATAAATGGTCAGAGAAAGAAAATTATATTTCTTAAGTCTTACAAAAGTATTTGAGACCATCTATAGAAAGACTTAAAACTTACTTTTTGTTTTGAGAAAGAAGCCAAGATCCAGAAAATACCCTGCTGAGACTAAAAATGAAAGCAACAAAACAACCAACATGGTTCTGCTTTAGTTTGATAGGTATAGGTGGCTTACTTTCCCAAGCACTTCAAATATAGCCCTATAATGCCTACAGGAGGAAGAAACATAATGACCATAAGGGAAGATTTCAACTATATATCCATGCTTAACAATGGTAATGAAAAATTGTATACTAACAAAACTATAAGGCTACATTTTAAAGAAGTTACAATGGGCTAAATGAGAGGAAGGAATTTCCTTTCATGAAGACTTGCAATCAGGAAATACTTCAACAACAACAATAAATATTTTGGGGAAGTTTGAAAAATACTATAATCCCTTCTTTCTCTCATTTGATTCTCTTATTAAAGTAAAAATGTTGCTTTAACATTATTATTCCAGAGTTGTGTTTTGGTTAAGTGAGATCAACATAGATGGGCTTTTAGTTAGCCAAAAATTTCAGGAGGATACACCAAACAATAAAAAATGTTTAAATTCCCCAAACACGCTAATTCCCTTGACCCCCCTTTCCCCTTACCTCCTCCAGGTTTCTGAGTGTTTTATTAGTGGGTCCAAAAGACCAGTTCTGAGTAATGGTGGTAAAGCTAATTCTGATAGCCACCCAAGGGGCTGGAAAATAAGTTCTAGAATTGGCTATAGTATTGTCACTACAACCTGCTTTCCAGTTTCTCCAGAATACTTTAAAACTGTGTTTCTTACTTCTTTGCCAGTTGCTGTAGACAGTATATTGTCTCTTTAGGAGATGTGACTCTTCCATATTGCTGAGATAGAGTTTGATAGGAATGGATGACAACTGAAGCTGCTATATAAATTGGGAATTAAAATGGTACAATAGTAAGCAGAGTGACTGGAGGAAACAAAGGAACCCTTTAAAAGTGCATTAAAGTATATCATAAGTGAAGGTCCTAGAGAACCAGGGGATAGCTTAAGGACTCAAGAGCCTAAAGAGGTAGCATGTTCCAAGGTGGAAGAAGGTCCGAGAGCATCAAAGACAATTTTACTTGCTTCTCAATTTTGTACTAGGGGTCTTCCAGATCTAGATTATAACAAAACTGACTACCATGTGAGTAGCAAAGGTGGTTTCAACTTTCAAATCTAAATTCATAACTAAAAAAACAATATTCCTATCTCCATTCTGTTTTTCAAGTTTACTCTACTTCTACATTATCTTCCCTTTCCTGCCTTACCTATTCTCTCCTGGAGAAAAATTTATCTTTGTTTTGAAGGGAAGACTAAGTTCTATAAGTAGTGGCCTGAATCCATTGGCAAACTGGAGCAGTGGATACAACACTACTAAGATTACTACTAGTAACAATAATAATAATGAAAGTTACTATTCATTAAGCACGCACTTAAATGTCAATGTATTAGGGATACAAATCCAAACAATCACTACTCCTTAGGGGAAGAAAACAAAGCTATATACATGAATATAACAGAATAAATACATACAAATGCAAAGTGGGTAGTTTGAAAGGAAGGACCTTTGCCACTGAAGGAATCAGGAAAGGCTTCAGACAAGTGGTGTTTGAGCTGCCACAAAGGAAGAGGAGGATTTTCTGAGGCACAGATGAGGATGAAAGGTTTGCAGGTATGGGGGACTGCTGGTGCAAAGATATGGAGATGTGAGATTAAGTGTAATGTTTGAAAAACAAAGAGAATGGCAATTTGACAGAATCTCAGAGTTAGGAAGGGAAGAAATGTGTAATGGGGCTATAAAACAGTTTAGGATCAGGTTATAAATGGTTAAAAGGTAAAAAGTGGGGGCTTTGATTTGATTCTAGAAGCAATAGGGGAGCCAATAAAATTTATTGAGTAGGAGACTGATTAACAATGCCTTACATATTATTAGAGTTGTCCAAAAGTAATAGACCAAGCTGCTGCCATAGACACAAAGTTTTCCATTTCCAAAAGTCATTAAGAGACTGGAAAACTATTTTGTCAAGAATGTTGCAGCCTGTGATCTTTGTTTTAGTTATGTGATCAACTAGAGGACCCTCAAGGGCTCTTCTAATCTAGAGATTCTGTGTTTCTCTGATGTTACATTTGCATAGTCCACTCCAGTTTTTTTTAATGGTGTATCTATCTCTAATTAGATGTTATCCTTAGATGGCCCTCTATACACTCTGGCTATTATCTGACCATGTTCCTGACACCAATAATCTTGGAATGAACCACAGGAAAGATTTATTTCCACTGCCTGTGCCTAATGGAGTATAATTCAATCCATATCCACAAATACTTTCCAGAGGTGTTTAGGAGAAGTTTTTAAATTAAGACAATTGAAAAAAAAAAACTTCATTCCAATCCAATCGCAACAAATTAGATGCAAAAGGGGTCAAAGGCTGCAAACCTCTTGGTAAACCTTTTTTTAGACTGTTAGTCCAGCATCCTCTGCATCACTAGGAGGAGACAATTAGAGATGCCCTAAGGATCTTGGAAAACCTGGTTTATTACTGAATTGATAGCAGCTGGGAAAACCTCACAGAAATTATAAACTCTATTGTCTCAGTGACTAGTGACTAGGGAGAGATGGTCACATCCCCATTTGCTGCTGCATTTTTGAGCTCTGATCAATTAGAACTTTCCTCTGGATCCTAGGGAAAGGGGAGAGACAGAAGCAGTTTTAAGAAGTCTTGACAGGTTGAGAATCTCCCAGTTCAGCTGCCTCCTAATTTCATCAGGTTTTTTTCTTTAGCTTTATTTATTCTGCAACAGGGTTTCCTCTCCCTCCCATTCAATGTTTATTTTCTTTTTGGGGTGATGTTTTAAAATTTTTCAAGTAGCAAATATTTTTTTTATCCTCCCTTCGACACCTCCCCCTGCCATTGGACCAAAAAAAAAAAAAAGAAAAGAAAAGAAAAAAGAAAATTGGGTGGTGTTTTGGTGTGATGTTTGCGTCTAAGTCTAGACTGCAAACCCCAGGAGACGCTAGACCGTGCCTGTCTTTATGCTGAGTTAATAGTGGGCGACATTCCAGCATGGCCCAGGCAGCTGGAGCCGAGAGCTTTCCCCCTTGTGAGCTGAATGATTTCTTTCAGAGCCCCTGAGTGACAGTGGGTCCGCACTCTCTCTTCCGGAACTCGCCATAGTTGGCGGTGCCAGGTTCCTTCGCATCACCCAGGGGAACAGTCAGCTTCGTTCCATCTCCCTGCCTCTCCCTAGGCTCTGGCCCAGCGGCACTCCCTAGCGTTGTGAATGTCACCTCTCTGGGTGGGGTTGCCAAAGCAGGCTAGCTCCTTCCTCCTCAGCTCCTCATTAAGTGTGCGGGGAGCAGGCTCTATGTTATGTAGCTCAGCCCTCTAGCTGTTTCTTCTGCCTGCAGAGAGACCCTAAGGACGCCAGAAAGCCATCCTGGCGAGTTACCTAGACAACTTTATGACGTAATGCTTTCCACTGCTGGGAGGGGTGGGGGGGATAGGGAGAGGCCTCAAGTCTTAATTCTCTCTCAGGCACCCCAAGCTCCTAAGCAGCAAGCAAAATGAGGGAACACAGGCTCTTTTAATAAATTCCCCCACCAGTCATTCTTGGGCTCATTTGCATTAGGAATGCAAAACATGCATGTGAATAGTCATTTGGGCAGTGCTTACTGTGGAGAGGAGCTAAGCACAAAATTGACTGTGGGGGACAGACTGGCTTCCACTCAGAGTCTTGGAGCAGGGTGTCCATGAGGGCCCTCCTTATAGTGCTTTCCTTTAGATTCCCAAGAGCTGCTTAGCAATAACAAAAGACTGTGCTCTTAGCCAAAGAGTTCTCCTGAAACTTCCCCCTTCCTGAATTAAATCCAGTTTGTCTCAGAAAATCATTTTCAAGAGGATTACTTGACAAAAAAGAAAGCGATTTCCACCCACACCACCCCTACCTTCCACCACCCCTCCCCCAAAAAAAAGAAAAAGAAAGAAAAGAAAAAGGTGCAGGATTTGGAAGCAAGCTAAGTCAGCCAGCACTGGTGTCTATGCACTACTTTGCAGCAATTTTACTCTAGTCCTTGTGAAAAGTGCCTCCAGGCAACATCCTGATTAGCCAGCAAGCCAGCAGGCAAACTACATTTCCTCTATTGAATGCAAGTGCTGTTAGGCTTTGACAGAAGGCCTAAAGTGGGCGCAGACTCTCAGCTCCATATGTGAGAAATTTTATTTGCCTGTCTCCTTCAATGAACGAGTGGACAATCAAATCCTAACAGAGGGCTAAAGAATGGAAGTACATGAAGGCCCCATGCAGCTCAGCCTCTCCAATGCTGGGACTGTTGTCAGCTACAATAAACTCGACAGACAGAGTGCAATAGGAACTGATCCTAAAGTGTATACTTCCAGGATTTTGTGTGAGGTATAAGCCAAAGGATATTGGGCATTTGGGAAGAAGCCGGGTTCTGAAGAATTCTTTTATCTGTTTCAGATGTCAGAGACACTCATTGTATTGCTGCTAAGGATATAAAGGTTTCTGACTACACCCAGTCCAAATGCTTGAGGTCAGAAGAACCATATGACTTTTGAAAGTCATGTTCCTGAAAGCAATTTTCAGTGTCAGAGGCATATCTGTTTAAGTACCTTTAGTCTGAGGAAGAATTTCTGAATGGTAGATAGAAGGTGTTGGCCCACCAAGTTGTTCAAAAAGGCAGTAAAACATATGGTTGCTGCTTTTTAACGCAGAGTCAGCTTTATAGTGGCCAACAACATTTCCATAATGCCAGGGACAATTCTGCCCTTGGGTTGTGTCTGTGAAATGGTGACTTGCCATCTGGCTAAGAGTAGTGACTTCATGTTTGTCAGAATAATAAGAGGAACATCAGAGCAGAAGGCTCTGGGGTTCTGGTCATGGCTATTCATATCAGCAGGACTAATGGAGACTTGCGGGCAGGAGTAGAGACACAACTGTGTTTAATTCTGCTGTTTTTAGTCTTTCTGTCCTTGGGTGGTATGGCCGCATTCTCTCTAGAGGCTGTAGTTGTGCCAAAGAAGATAGGATGCTTTAGTTTTCTTCTGAGCATCCCATATACATATAGATTGTTCAAAGAACCAGTTTCTACATTGAAAAAGAAAGCATGTCACTTAAGATATATATCACACTTGTACTGAAATCAAATAGACCTTCAACATGACAGTGCTTTATTGCTGGGTACATCACCCTTTAAGGCTTGCCTCACACTAGAAAATATTGCAGTACACATAGCTACAAGATGTCAAAGGGAACAAAATTCTAACAGGAATTGCAACAATAAAAGCTCTAATACTGTACCACATTCCACCTCTCCCTTCTTAACTAACATAATCCAATCAGCAAGCAGTTAGATATACCTTTGTGCAGTTTTCTCTATATTTATTATGTGACTACCTGTGCAAATAAATACCAGGTAAGGTCATTTCAGTAGCTGTGGCAAGAAAAGAATTATTATTTTCTTTACTGTATGACTATTTTGAGTCCTCAGGACTTGCAGTTAAACATCAAGGAGAAAAACAAAATAACTACAGTAGTATAAATGTAAATAAACAACATAAAAGTCACTCCAACTCTAATGAACTGTAACAACCAAGCTTACTTCTTGAAAACAGATGGTGAAAAACACTACTTTTTCTCTCAGTAGAGATAGGGGAGACTATACACTATCAGATATGTCAGTTTTTCAGGGAAGAAATAAAAACAATTTAGAGTCATATGAAAAAATGCTCTAAATCATTAATGATTAGAAAAATGCAAATTAAAATTATCAAGATATTATTTAACACCTATCAGATTGTCTAAAATGATTGAAGAGGAAAGCAACAAATGTTGGAGGGGATGTGGAAAAATTGGTCACTTATTCATTGTTGGTGTACTTGTGAACTGATTCAGTGATTTTGCAGAGCAATTATGCCCAAGAGTTTATTAAACTATTTATATCCTTTGACCCAGCAATACCATTATGTTGTCTATTTCCAAAGATAATTAGGAAAAAAGAAAAGATCCTAAGTGCTCTAAAATATTTATAGCAGCTCTCTTTGTGGTATATGATTGTGATGGAAGACTACTGTGCTTTAAGAAATGATGAGTTCAATGATCTTAGAAAAATATGGAAAGACTTGCATGAAGAATAAAATGAACAGAACCAATTGTATACAGTAACTGCAACATTGTTTTAAGAATGACTTTGGGTGAATAAGTAACTTTGGTTATTATAAATATCTAAATCAACTATAAAAGAAATATGAAGACACTATCTGTATCCAGAAAAAGGACTAATAGAAGTATGCATAGGATAATTTCACATATATAACGTGTATGTGTCTATACACACACACATACACACACATATATACATCTATTTGTGTCTAATGGTAGTGATCTCTAGGTCAGAGAGGGATGAGGGAAGAAAAAAGGGAAAGAAAGAAATTTACATGATTATATATTTAAAAGGAATAGCAAGTTGTACATAATACATTTGTAGTTTCATCTGCAATTATCCTTTTTGTGTAATCATCTTATGCTATGTTATGGAAATGCTTGTTTTATTCCATAAATTAAAAAGTATTTAAAAAAAATATGATCTCTGTGCCTGTTGACTTCATTTAGCTTTTTTCTTTGTTATAAGGTAAGGTTCTATTGGGGGATGAGGAACAGAAGGATTATATTGAGAAAGGCAATGGTGTAAAACAAGGGGCATCAATCTCAATATCAAATAAGATGATGTTTGGTGCTTTGCACAGTTCCTGCCACATAGCAGGTGTTATATAAATGGTTATTGTCCCATTTCCCTTCCCCAATAAAACTTGTTAAATGTTTGCTATTTACTGTGAGAAACACTTTCACAGTAGATCAGTCCGGTGATGTAGACCCACCTACACTTTGGACCCAAATTTCTATGACCTTATAGTGGCAGTAACCTAACCTTGTTCTAACTCCACATTTCCTAGCAAAGACTAGCATAGCAAAAACAAATAGATACTAATCACAGAGAATATTAGCATCCAAAAGGCATTACTTTTTTTATTATGTAAGTGCTCTGATAAAGCTAGATGGAAACTTTGGAAGTATGTCTTGAGACACTGATCAATTGTAATTCAGGGGAACTGATATCATTGAACTTATAGAATAAAATGATGAGAAATCTGTAACATTTGTTGGCCAGTATCTTATAATATTCTGCTTCAGGGAATCCTTTGTGATTTCTATCATGCTTTTAGTCTGACCATTTGCTTGAGAACAATGAAGAGCAACAATGACAGCCCATATAATGTTCCTGTTCCCAAAACCTGAAGTCAAAGAAAGTCCTTGCAATAGTGCAACAGAAACAAGAAAACTAGCTGTCTGTGCATTCAAATTAAATAGCACAAAACCGTGACAGAGTAGGGTTATGGTTAGAAATATAGGGGGTCCTCATTATTCAGATTCATTGTCAGCCACCTGCAGTTACACAGTTGTCTTTTGTTTTGGTCTAGATGTGTGATTTTTATCAGTGTACAAAATTCTTGGTGAAGAAATTCCCCCTTCCTGGCAGATTAAAAACTATCCTGGAATTGAGAGTATTAAAATTACCTGAGGCACTGAAAGGTTAAGTTACTTTCTTGGATCACATAACTAGTATATGGCTCTCTTCTCTGTATTTTTTCTCCCTCAGTGATCTTATCAGTGTTAATGGGTTCAAGTATCTTCTCTATGCAATGACTCCAAGGTCTATACCAGATTATCCCCAAAAGTCTTACTGCAGTTTTAAACTATTAAATCTTAAAGTTGTAATAAGACTTTAAAATAGTATTAGAAAAAAAGATTTTAATATTAATTAGCTTTAATCATCAAAACTATTTAGTCCTGGCTAACAAATAGAGTGGTAGATCAGTGGAATAAGTTAGGTACATAAGACACAGCAGTCAATGACTACAGTACTCTATTATTTGATAAACCCAAAGATTGCATCATCTGGGATAAGAACTCACTAACAAAAATTGTTGGGAAAACTGGAAAATAGCATAGCAGAAACCAACATCTTATATTGTATACCAAGATAAGGTCAAAATGAGTATATGATTTAGACACAAAGAACAATACTGTAAGCAAATTAGGAGAACAAGGAATAATTTACTTGTCAGAGCTATGGAGAAGGGAAGAATTTATTACCAAATGAGATAGAGAACATTATGAAATGCAAAATGGATAATTTTGATCACATTAAATTGTTTTTGCAAAAACAAAGCCAATGCAACCAATATTAGAGGGGAAACAGAAAGCTGGGAAACAATTTTTACAGCCAGTGTCTCTGAGAAGCGCCTCATTTATAAAATATATGAAGAATTGAGTCAAACCTATAAGAATACAAGTCATTGTGCAGTGAATAGAGTACCAGCCCTGAAGTCAGGAGGACCTGAGTTCAAATTTTATCTCAGACACTTAACATAAAAACTAATTGTGTGACTTTGGGCAAGTCACTCAACCCCAATTGCCCTCCAAAAAGCAAAAAAAAAAAAAAAGAATTACCCAAGTAATAAGTGGTCAAAGGATATGAACAGGCACTTTTCAGATAAAGAAATTAAAGCTATCTATAGTCATGAAAAAAGTGCTCTAAATCACTATTGATTAGAGATACACAAGTTAAAACAACTCTGAAGTACCACTTCATAATTATCCCATTGGCTAATATGACAAAAAAAGAAAATGACAAATGTTGGAGAAGATGTGGGAAAATTAAAACACTCATGTATTGTTGTGAACTAATCCAACCAGTCTAAAGAGCAATTTGGAACTATGCCAGGCACGTCCTTTGGTCACTCTGCAGATGTTTTAGGGCTGGCAAGCTGTTTTATCACTTGGAACTACTCAGGGTTCAGGATGTCTGTTAGGATACCCTAACCTTACTCTCCAGTGGGCTCCTGTAGACTTTTACCATATTCGGTGACTAGTTTGGCTGTGTAGAACCAGTATTACAATGTTCTTTTTTTCTGGGAGTATTATTGTGCTTTTAAAATTAGGGCAAGAACCCTTAGGATGGATGGGAACCTGTCATAATCTATTCATTCAGAACATTGGTTTTACATAGTAGTATGCTGGTAAATGTTTAACAACCAGCTCTCTGAAAAAGAAAAATGTGCATAGACACACTTTTGAGTTTAATCTGCATTACTGACATTTTCTTCTTCACATCATAAATTTAGATAATCATTTAAACAAACCAGGTACTGATTTTTAGCATTTGCAGATTTCCAAGGTATAAACTGAAATTTAACAATTGATATGGATTGGCTGCAGCACATCCCTAGTTTGATGTTTCTTGGGAGAAGGTGGGAGATGTCTCTCCTCTTCAGTTTGATAATCCATTCTGGTTCCAAGAGATTTCCCTCGGTATGGGAATTTACTTACAGACATCAGTCCCAATTCAGCCACTTATACCTCCTGGACTCCTACTGGGGTCTTATACAAATGAGTGGTTAGTTATGATAAAGACATGAATGTCTCCTGCAGCTATGCATTTGTCTTCATAGCAATTAATCTGTTCAAGCCTCTGACCCTTTCCAAGGCACTCAATGTTTATTTTGAATCTGAAGGACTTCCCTTTTTTCATTTCATTACTTCTGTCTTTTCACCCCCCTGGGCTTTCAGCTTTTCAGTTCTTGAAAGGTCTTGTTACTACATCTGAGCATGTGGACTCTCCCATTAGAATATACAATCCTTAAGGACAAAAACTGTCTTTGTTTTTTCCTTTCTATCTTCAGTGCTTAGTACAGTGCCAGCCACCAAGTAAATGCTTAAAATATATTTATTAATTGATGTATCAAAAGCAGAACTTGAACCTTTCTCTTCCTAACTTCAAAGCTTTTGCGCTCTCTCTCTCTCTCTCTCTCTCTCTCTCTCTCTCTCTCTCTCTCTCTCTCTCTCTCTTCTCTCTCTCTCTCTTTCTCTCTCTCCCTCTCAATCTATCTCTGTCTCTCTCTGTTTCTATCTCTCTGTCTCTGTCTCTCTCTGTGTCTCTCTCCCCCCATCTCTCTCTGTCTCTGTCTCTGTCTCTGTCTGTCTGTCCCTCTGTCTCTGCCTCTCTGTCTCTCTCTGTCTCTCTGTCTCTTTCTGTCTCTCTCTCTCTCTGTCTCTGTCTCTCTCTGTCTCTCTCTGTCTCTCCCCGCCCCCCCCCCCCCCAGTCAGGGTTAAACGACTTGCCTAGGGTCACATAGCTAGTAACTGTCTGAAGCTGCTCTATCCACAACACCACCTAGTGGCCCCAATGCCAGCTCTCTATCCACTATTACATGCTGCTTCCTTGTGAGGTTGCACAGGGAAGCAAAAGTCATTATAACATGACAATATTAACCAAACAATTGACCACTTAAAAATTACCCATTTTTGTTACCCATCACCCATTTTGTTACCCATTTTTGACCATGGTCACACCTTTCCTGATTGTAGATAAATGTTTCAAAAGAGAATGTTTTGAATATCAAAAGATTGAGAAGAGCCCATGGGGAAGTTGATGAGGACCTCCAATATTTTCAGAATAATGATCCCTCTTATAATTTTGCTACAAAAGTATAATATGAAATGAAAGGTATTATATCATGCTATCATATAGTATTGCCACAGCAAGTATGCGCCCCCAACCATGATTCATTAGTTTTTCATTATAAGAATTAACCTCTATTTAAAATTTTAACATTATTGTTAAATAAAATGTAAAGTTACATTTGTAATTTTTTAGTTTCAATTTTCAACATTGTCCAACTCATCCCCTTTTTTCAGTCTTTACAATGTGATTTTGGTTCCCCTTTTAAAAAATTAAATTCACTTTAAAAGTCTTTTTTCCTGTTGCCAATTATCCTCAGATGAAAAAGACCCCCTTTAGTTACAGTTAGTCTTTTTTGAGAAGGAATTTTCAACAACTATAAATTTCTTTTCCTTGGATGATCCTGTAAAACCAATCTAGATTCTTGATCAAAGCTTCTTTGTAAATTCCCACAGAAAAGTAGGTGCTTTTGATGGGTTATGCTAAGTATACTGGAAGGCACTACATGGCATTTTAAATATCAGAATCAATTCCAGGCCACTAGATATGACACCTACTGAATGCTTTCATGTATATTGTAGGCATTGTATGTTGTGTGGCTAAAATAAGAGAATATCTCCTGGAATAAAAATGTAATTTTCCAACAGAAGATAGGTAACTCATACGTATAGCTCTTAAATGACTTCAGTTCCTCAGGCAAGTTTCTTAATTGGCTACTTTTAGTTTAAGTCAGAGGCTAATCTGATATGCTATGCAATCAGTCATGTGATTAGATCCCAGAATGTTAGTTCTGAAAAGAACTCTTCTTTAAAAACCAACTTCATTATTCCACATATAAGAAAGCAGGGGCCTAGAGAAGTGATCAACCTGAGAGGTTTTGACTAGGTAGGCCTTCTAATATCAAAATTTTAAATGGAGGTGTCATGACATATTCTGAGATCTGGAGATAATTTCATATTATTTTGCAGTCAAAGATATAGCCACATGCATTAAGCAAAAGCCCCCTCCCCCATCATTGCATAGGTGATGATATAATTAAGGGTATGATTTAGCTTTAAAAAATCATCCTCTCAGAAGCTGGTAATCAGTACAAATTGCAAATTCAAATCACATAAAACTACTCTTGAGATGGTGGAAAGAATGACTTTGTCAAAAATGTGTAATTCCGTGCTGTGGCCCACATTGTTCATGAATAAGGAGTCACTGACAGTGTCACCTGGCACTTTGTAGCTAAACAGAGATCCAGTGGATTAGGTGAAGCAACAGGCTTCACCTAAGAAGTATTGGTTTATATCCATTTTAAAGTACCAGCACAGACCTAGTGGTCAACAATGGCTTGATATTTAGGTAAATGTCTTTATACTGATGAGTCCATCATCCTTTCACCAGCAGTCAGCAAAGGAGTTCAAAAGTAATCATCTTTTGTGGAAGAAAAAACATGGCAGAAATTAAACAGCTCTTTGACATAGTAATTTCTATATTGAGAATATAACCTAAAAGTCTCATGAAAAACAACAACAACAAAGATAAGAGCAACTTGTTCAAAAATTTTAGCTGCAGTATTTGTAATTCACAAAACCACAGAAGTAATTGGGTTGTCCACCAGCAGGAGATGGCAAAATAAATTGTTATACTTCAATGTAATGGAATCCAGTGATGCAATTAGGAGTGACAAGCATGAAGATTAAAAAGAATTATGAAAAGACCTTTATGAAATCATGCAAAAGGGGAAAAAAGAATCAGAAAAGAGCATGTATGGGGGAATGAATGGAAAAAGATCCCAATGGCAATTTATTGAGGGCCTGAGAAGTTTTGTTATGACAGGTTATATGCTAAAATTTATTTTCTTAAAAGTAAATGGTTGGGGCTGCTAGGTGGCACAGTGAATAGAGCTCCGGCCCTGGAGTCAGAAGGACCTGAGTTCAGAGCCGACCTCAGACACTTAATCCACACAAACAAAAACCTAGCCGTGTAACCTTGGGCAAGTTACTTAACCCCAATTGCCCTAAAGGGGCGGCTAGGTGGCACAGTGAGTAAGAGCCCCGGCCTCGGAGTTGGGATGACCCGAGATCAGATCCGGCCTCAGAAAATGAGCACCCACACATAAATAATGACTAGCTGTGTAACCTTGAGAAAGTTACTTAACCCCAATTGCTTTAAAAAAAAAAAAAGTAAATGGTTACAAAGCAAGCTTAATTAATTGTATTGATCTTTCCTACTAGTTGACTAGTCCCAGGAATTCATGAAGCTCTTGCTTTGTATTTGACCCAGGAACTTTGTGTACTACTTGTTCCTTGATTTTAGTGAATACTGGTGGTATTGAGATAATAACCTAAGAAAGCATATTCTGAAGAATGTGGCTTGTGGGAGCACTAGGATAAGGAGAATCATTCCATGATAGCAAAGGGAGCTTTTATTAAATGGGGCTAAGCTCATATTTCAGCTGCTGTAGTAGCCACTGTAGAGACCCCATGAGAGAACAACCTGTAGGGGAATCTTCTGGCATCACTGGCTAGATCTGAATAGAGACTTCTAAGAACTCAAGTCTAATAGTCCCTTTTGAGATAAGTTACTCTTTAGTATTCAACCTAGAGGGTCACAAAGATATCTTGTCAGTTAGAGATAGTAGTCTACCTCTCTAGGTTGTTATGACCTGACTGGTCAGTTGCTGCATATAATTCTGTTGCTTAGGACTTCAGCAGTCAATATTACAGCTGAAACCAAGAGAACCTTTTTTGTTTCCTATAGCTTTCTGTGTTAAATCTTAAAAAACTTCCCTATGTCCTAAAGGAGAAACCCTGAAGGTCTGTCTTCCCCTCCCAGGTTGATTCTTTCGAGAAGGCAAACTAGGCCATCTTGTGCTTCAATTTTTACCTAAGTTTAAATCACTGAATGGGTGTTATCTCTGACAAACTGACTCCTGGGAAAGAACTTAGCTTAAAAAGGCCAAGGTCTTCCACTGTATTGGGGGCCATCGCCAGTCATCCTGACCTAGGTATTGCCACCGTACTCAGATGACTTTGGAGGAGAGTGAGACTGATGACTTTGCACAGCCCTTCCTCTTAAATCCAGTTTATTTGCAAGTCAGGACATCACTCTATATGTCATTGGTCCTCTTCAAGAATGAAAGGCAACAAAGAAAAAGTCATCATTTAATTGACTGAAAGTTCTGATTTCGGGAAGATGATGGGGGCCTGCACAGAGGCCCTGACTAGGCCTGATCAATGTGGTGGCAAGTTGACCCACCAACCACAAGGGCCTTTGCCAGGCCTATCAATGCAGGGCTGGGACTGGACTTAGCTGGCTATAGAATCCACAAAATGACAGAGAGAAGCTAACCTCTCACTGAAGACAGTCCAGCAGGGTGGCAGGAAGGGGCCAGCACAGCACTCTAGGAGCCAAGCCCAGCCCCACATGAGCCAGAAGTTTTAGTCTCAGGGAAGCAACAATGGCTGGAGGGACTTCAGATCATTAGCAGCTGTGGTGGTTTGCAGAATTATTAACCCATAAATGTTAAGGACAGAGTGAGAGATCAATGCAGTGTGGACTTTGGGACCTGGGAATTCAGGAGTGTGGTTGGACTTTGCTCCCAGAGTGAGAAGAGGCTGAGGCGCTGCTGCTGTGCAGCCCCCACCATGTGGCTGCTTCAGAGCACCTGGCTTACAGATTGCAGGGGGACCGAGCAACCAGTCTGAGGGATAATAGCTCTTGCTTTAACCTGCTGGGGTCTGGATTACGATCTAAGGTGGAGGTCCTGGGGTGTGTGACCAGTTTCACAGAGTGTGGGGAGGCTTCAGAGAAGCCACCCAACTAATGGCTCCAACAGCTGAGAAAACCCCAGCACAGTTCTACTAAACACAGCATAGTTCTACTGTGGCAAAATGCTCAGAAGTCAAGTAATTGAGTGGCAACATGGGCAAACAAAGGAAGCAAGGCAAGCACAGTAATCCAACTTTGGACTCTTTTTTTTGGAGACAAAAAGGATCAAAGCATGGAACAAAAGGAAAACAATGAAGTCAGAACTCCTGCACTGGAAGCTTCCAAGAAAAGAATAAGCTGCTTACAGGCCATAGAGGAGCTTAAGAAGGATTTTGAAAAACAAATAAGAGAAGTAGAGGAAAAAATTGGGAAGAGAAATGAGAATGAGGCAAGAAAATCATGAAAAAAAAAACAACCTGAATGAAGAAAATAACACTTTAAAAATAGACTAACTGAAATGGCAAAAGAAACTCAAAAAAACAATGAGGAGAAGAATGCCTTAAAAAGCAGAATTTGCCAGATGGAAAAAGAATCTCAAAAGCTCACTGAAGAGAATAATTGCTTCAGAATTAGATTGGAGCAAATGGAAGCTATTGACTTTATGAGAAATCAAGATACTATTAAACAGAACAAAACAAATGAAAAAATAGAAGACAATGTGAAATATCTCATTGAAAAAAACACTGACCTGGAAAATAGATACAGGAGAGATAATTTTAAAATTATTGGACTACCTGAAAACCATGATCAAAAAAAGAACCTAGAAACTATCCTACAATAAATTCTCAAGGAAAATTGCCCTGATGTTTTAGAACCAGAGGGAAAAATAGAGGTTGAAAGAATCCAAAATCACTTCCTGAAAAAGGTCCCCAAAAGAAAATTCCTAGGAATATTATAGCCAGGTTCCAGAGTTCCCAGATCAAGGAGAACATATCACAAGCAGCCAGGAAGAAACAATTTGAATACTGTGGAAACACAACCAAGATAACACAGGATCTGGCAGCTTCTACACTGAGGGATTGAAGGGCTTGGAATATGATATTCCGGAGGGCAAAGGAGCTGGGATTAAAACCAAGAATCACTTACCCAGCAAAACTGAGTATCATGTTTCAGGGGAAAATATGGTCATTCAAAGGAATAGAGAATTTGCAAGCATTCTTGATGAAAAAACCAGACTTGAGTAGAAAATTTGACATTCAATTACAAGAAGCAAGAGAAGCATGAGAAGGTAAACAGGGAAAAGAAATCATAAAGAACTTATCAAAGTTGAACTACTTACATTCCTACATGGAAAATGATAATTGTAACTGATGAAACTTTTCTCAGTATGAGAATAGTTGAAGGGAATAGAAATGTGTGTGTGTATACATACATATATATGTCTATATAGGAGGGTATATGGGCATATGAATGCATATGTGAGAATATGTATATATATGTGTGTCTATATGTATGTATATACATATATGCATATATATATATACACACATATATGTATATATGTATGTACAGGTATACATAGACAGAGGGCACAGGACCAGTTGAATAGGAAGAGATGATACTTAAAAGGTGAAATTAAGAGGTGAGAGAGTAACATAATGACAGGAGATGGGGAGAGATTGAATGGTTTAAATTATCTCATATAAAAGAGGCAAGGGATAACTGTTACAATGGAGGGCAAGAACAGTAAGGCAAAAGGAAATGAGTCAACCCTATTCTCAATGAATTTGGCATAGGGAGGGAATCACATATACACTAAATAGGGTATCTCACCATACAGGAGAGTAGGGGGAAGGGAATAAGAGGGGGGATGATGGAAGGGAGGGCAGGCTGGGGGGGGAGGGAAGTTGGAAGCACCCACTTTTGAAAAGGGACAGGATCAAAGTAGAGAATAGATCAAGTGGGGGTGGGATGGGATGGAGGGAAATATAGTCAGTCTTTCACAATATATCCACTATGGAAATGTTTTGCATGGCTACACATGTACAGACTATGTTGAATTGCTTGTCTTCCCAGTAAGGATGGTGTCAGGGGAGGTAGCGAAGGAATCTGGAATTCAAAGGTTTAAACTCAAATGTTTAAAAATACATTATTATTATTATTTTATTATTATTATTATCTTTAATATACGTGGGAAATAAGATATATAGGCACTGGTACATAGAGATCCACCATGCCCTACTGGAAAGTTGGAGGGGGGATGGGGGAAGACATAGGAGAAAGAATACTTGGGGAAGAGCTATTCAGTGGGATCACTGTTTTGGGGGGGGGTAGGGAAAAATGGGGAGAAAATGTGTAATTCAAAATTGTGTGGAAACAAATGATGTAAACTAATAAAATAAAATAAAAAAACAAATGTTAAAAAGTTCTGATTTAATGGTTCTCTTTTTTTTCACTCAAATAGCTTAAGTATCAAAGTAAAGTAGCCCTTATTTCACCTCACCATAAAATCAACCTCTACTAATTCTTTGATTAGGACATCATAAAAATATGGGAACATAACTTACTCACTAAGAAAATAAGAGGGGAAAGAGATAGGAAAACAGAGGGATGATAAAAGGGAGGGCAGATTTGGGGAGGCAGTAGTTAGAAGCAAAAAAGACTTTTGAGGAGGAAGAGGATAGAAAGAGAGAGGGGAAGAAACAGAAGAAAATGTAATAGAGGAAAACACATAGTAATTATAACTGTGAATATGAATGGGATGCACTCATCCATAAAATGGAAGGAGATGGCAGAACGAATTAGAAATCAGAATCCAATAATATCATGTTTACAAGCTTCACATTTGAATCAGAAAGATGTACACAGATTTAAAATAAAGGGTAAGAGCAGAATCTAATATGCTTCAGCTGTAGTAAAAAAAGAAGGGGGTAGCAATCATGATCTCAGATGAAACAAAAGTAAAAATAGACTAATTAAAAGAGATAGCCAGGGAAACTGCATTATATTAAAAGGTAAAATAGACAATGAAACAATATCAAAAAAATTTACAACAAATTTCTCTGATAAAGTCCTCATTTCTCAAATATGTACTAGGTATAGAGCTGAGTCAAATTTATAAAAGTAAGAACCATTCCCCAATTGACATAAGAAAAAATGCTCTAAATCACTATTGATTAGAAAAATGCAAATTAAAACAATACTGAGCCTATCAGAAATGACAAATGCTGGAGGGGATGAAGGAAAAATCAGAACATGAATGGACTGCTGGTAGAATAGAGAGTTGGTCCAACCATTCTGGAGAACAATTTAGAACTAGGTCCAAAGGTCTATAAAACTGTGGATACCCTTTAAACCAGCAATACTATTATTAGGTCTCTAATCCAAAGAGATATTTTTTAAAAAATAAAAGGCCCTATAGGTACAAAAATATTTATGCAGCTCTTTTTGTGTTAGCAAAGAATTAGAAATTGAGGCAATGGCTATCAGTTGAGAATGGCTGAACAAGTTGTGGCATATGATTGTGATGGAATACTATTGTACTATAAGAATAAATAATGAGAGGAGTGGTTTCAGAAAAAAAACATGGCAAGACCTATATGAACTAATGCAAAGTGAAATGAGAAGAATCAGGAGGTCTTTGTGCACAGTAACAGCAATGTTATGATGATCAAGGGTGCAAGTCTTGACCACTCTGATCAGTACAGTTATCCAAGACAATTCCAAAGGACCCATGATGAAAAAAATGCTATTCACTTCCAGAGACAGAACTTGATGAACTCTGAGTGCATGTAATCTTCTCATTTTCATAATTTTCTTGCTTTTTCTTTGCATGTTTTGCATGATTTCACATTTATAATTGGCATCATATTTTTGCCCTCTCAGTGGGGGTAGAAAAGAAGGTTAAAGAGAAAAAAATAGATTTAAATTTAAAAAAATCACAAACTGTATTCTCTCTCTCTCTCACCATATATATATATATACACACATATATACATATATATGTATGAACTAGTATTTTAATAGTGCTTTAAAGTTTGTTCTTGAGTTGTTTCTGTTGTGTTTGGCTCTCTGTGATGTAGGGTTTTCCTGGCAGAGATACTTGAGTGGTTTGCCATTTTCTTCTCCAGTTCATTTTACAGATGAGGAACCTGAGACAAGTTCAGTGACTTGCCCAGGGTCACATAACTATTAAGTGTCTGAGGCCAGATTTGAACTTAAATTGTATTGACTCCAGGCTTGATGCTACCTCGCATCCTACTTGTGCCACCTAGCATCCTACTTGTGCCACCTAGCATCCTACTTGTGCCACCTAGCATCCTACTTGTGCCACCTAGCATCCTACTTTAAAGTTTATAAACATCTTTACAACTGCTATTTCATTAGATCCTCACAACAACTCTGTGAGATAGGTACTATCTTTATTTCTACTTTCACAGATGAAGAAACTGAAGTTGAGAGAGCTTAAATGCTTTGTTCAGTGTTGAGATGAAATAGATTGGATTCAAGCTCAGGGCTTCCCAAATCCATGTCCAGCACTTTATGTACCACATGAGCTAGTTATTGCAATCATATCAAATTATATATTCAACCACACCTATCAAACCCCCAAACTGGTATTTTTCTCTCAGTATCTTTTAGACATTGGATATGAGAATGACTGAAAGTGATTTGGGGAACTTGCTAGAATAAAGAGTAGTAGGGAATATTTCTAGCTCAACATAGTCATGCAAGTATATCACAAGACTCCCATGTAAAGGAAATAGATCCACACAGTCAAATCAGGTTATATGCTTCCAGTAATGTGTCTTCTTGCTAGAATCCAAAGCTTTTCATGAACTTACATGTTAAGACTTAGGCAATATATTATTCACATTCCAAACTCTATTTGTGAAAGTCATTGCATGGGGTGAATCTGATTCCATTTATAACAGAAATTGACCTCAACTCAGTCCACATGACTGTTTAGAAAGCTTAGTTTGGTACCAACCCCATTTAAAATAAAGATACCTCTCATGACTCCCTTGAATGGACTACTGAAATCAAGAAAGGAGGAACAACCACTACCTAGCCCCATAAAAATATCTAAAACCTGTCATTTTTTAAGCATGATACTGCTAAAGATGGCTGAACTGAGGACATCTTATAACAGCAAGTCTATTGAAGGCAGGGGCCATGTCTGGCTTCATTTTTATACTCCTTAAACACATCATTTTGTCTTGCACATAGTAGGTTCCCAAAAAGTGATCAATGAATTGAATTATTGAATTTTCTTGTCTCATATCTGTCCTTCACCTTTGGCATCTCTGGCTCAGATTATTATCTCCACCGAGGCAGTAACTAGAACAAATGGAGAATAGGAGACACCCGTGATGTGTTTTTATGTGATTTATTTCTACCACTGTGAACATCCTCTTTAAATGCTTCAGGAGAGGCTTTATATTGTCCTTTCCCCCTTCTCTGTGTTTGGGACCCATTTTTCTATAGTTATCAAGATCTGTCTTTGTGTAAAACCAAGCTGGTGACTAAACATGCTTCTGACTTTGATGATCTTGGGCATCTGTGAGCACTTGCCTAACGTATAAAGTACCACCAGGAGGATAGAGCTGTGTAGCCTACCAGTGCCAAGGGAAGCAATGCCTATTTTCTTTCCATATCCATGAGTCACTAATCATGTTCTAGTCCAAAACTATGCTCATTTGCCAACAAGTTCCTACTCGATGGATTTCCATGTTTGCTGTGACTTTCTTTGCTCATTCTGGAATCTCCCCTACATGGTTTGCCACTGGGTATTGGAGTCTGTCTGTTAGAGCTTCCCTCATTTCTAATGTGACTATGCCACTTTCTTTGGCTTACAATCAGGCACCTCTATATCCTTATTCCTTGTAGATATAACATGACATCTTCCCTTCTCTGACTTTGATGTTAAATCGAACATTTTACAAGATCAGTTGGAAACAAAACTCTTTATCAGACATTTAATTTCTTCCATATCAGCATAAATGCTCCTTGTGTCCAGTTCCTGAGGGCTTCCTTTCTCATAATCTCAAGCCTCAGGCAGCTTACTGGCTTGCCTGAAGCATCTGTCTTTCCTCTTTCAAATCTTTCACTGTTATGGCAGTGGAACTTGGTAGCTGCTCTGACACTCATTTAAAAGTTAGTTTAGAAGGTGAGGGATTTTGGGGGGGGTGTGAAACAAGGGAAGAATCCACTAAAAAAAGGGAGTCCATCTTTTTTTAAAGAAAACTCTCATTCAGTCACATAGCCTTGGCTGTGCTTAGGCTACTACAATACTATACCACAATAATCTCTAAATTCCATATTAGCTGTATATACTAGTACCTTATTGGGAAAAGTAAATCTAGCTAGCTAGAGCAAGAAAGAGAAATGAGGGAATCTTCCTAGAAACCCTGCTAAGAATAAGACTTTTATAAAATTATAAGCACATAGCTAAATAAAATTATGATATTAAAGAAATTTCTGCTTTATCTGTTAAGTATTTTATTTCATGGAAAGGTAAAGCTGTTATAATAAAAGCTGATAAATATAGATTCAAAATATCAAAATGAATTAAAATGTAAACTTTTCAAAGTGTAAGAGTTAAGAACTTGATATGAAATCTAGACCATTTGTAGAGCGCTGGTAACATTTTGGACTGTGGTCTTCATGCTAATGTTCAAAATAAGGAAGTAGTACTGCCACTTTAACATGTCCTAGTCAGACCAGATATGGAGCATGTATCCATCCTGATCAAGTAATCAACAAGTATCTATTAAGCATCTACCATATGCCAGGCAATGTAGGAGGCTGAATCCAAACAAATCTTTTTATAAAAGAGATTTGTTCTGTGAAGTTTGGATTCAGGCAAAGGGCTGCACTGGAGAACCTAGAGGACCACATATGACCTTGAGCCCACATATTCCCCAACCCTGTTAGGAACTGAGGATACAATACCGAGAATAAAATAATTCTTACTTTCAGGGAATTTATATTCTAGCAGCAGAAACAAACACGTATATTTCAAATAAGTACATATTCTAAGTGAATGTTGAGATACATAATACAAGGTACAAGGTAGATTGGGAGGGAGGATGTTAGCAGGTAGAGAGAAGGGTTTGGATGAGACAGATGTGGAGGTAGAAATAGTAAGGTTTGACAACTGATTGGATATATTGAGTGAGGGAGAGAAATGAGAATAATACTGAGTATAAAAAGTTGGAAAACTGAAAAATGGTAGTCCCTTAAACAGAAATAGGCAAGTTCTGAAAAGAAAAGGATTTTTGAGGAAAGATAAACAGTTTTGCTTTGGACATATTGAATTTTAAATGTCCTTCAGACATACAGTTTGAAACATCCACCAGGCAGTTGGCAATGCAGGACTAAAGTTCAGAGGAAAGAATAGAACTGGCTATAAAGATCTATGAATCATCTGAATAGAGGAGAAAATTAAAATAAATGGAAACTGATGAACTGAAAGATAGACAGAGATGGTAGACAGACAGAGAGACAGAGAAAAGTAGAGACAGAGATACAGATAGTATATGAAAAGAAAAGAAGAGAGCCTAGGGTTCCTTGAAGAATATCCACAATTAGGAAGCACAGTATGTGTAACGAGCCAACAAAGGAGACTAAGGAGAAATTAGGCAGGTAAAAGGAGCAGCAGTACTTAATAGTTCTGGAAAAAAAAAACAGAAAGGAAAAAGTATTCAAGAAGAGAGAGTGGTCAATAGTATCAAATCAGTAAGTAGGTCAAGAAGTATTAGGATTAAGAAAAGACCATTAGATTTGGCAATTAAAAGATCCATAGTAACTTTAAAGAAAGCATTTTCAATCAGGTGATTAGGTTGGAAATAATATTGCCAAGAATTGAATAGTAAAAGGAAAGAAAATGGAAGTAAAAGTTTTGTCAAAGTGTTTGGTTAAGAAATCAAGAAGAGATATAAAATCATAACCTGAGGGGATGATAGGGTCTAATGAATTTTTTTCTTTAAGAGTCAGGAAGAATTGGGCACATTTAAAGGATGAAGGGAAGAAACCAATCATGGGGATTCAAGTTACTATATGTTGGAAAAGGCAGGAAAGAATAGAGACAAGGAAAAATGTAGAAATGTTTTCTTTGACAAAGAGAACAGGCACCTCATTGTCAGAGACTGGGGGAAAGGAGCAGAGTATTGTGGATGACTTCAAGGGGTTTTAATATGAAGAAAGGGGGAGCTTGAATCTAATGATCTCATTTTTTCTGAGAGTTCCCAGCTAAAGAGGGAGAAGTATGGAATATTTGAGGAAAGAAAATGTCTGGGCATCACATTTTAGCAAAGAAAGAAACAAAATGGAGTGTGCTAAGTGGAGGATAACAGATTGATATGAATACATAAAACAATATCATTTCATGATTAGCTGAAGAATCTGGCACTGTTTCACCTGAAGAAGAGAAGGCTTATGGAAAGAAGAATAGCTATTTTCAAATATTTGACAGGGTTTGTAGAAGGATTGGTTATTTTGTTTGGTCTTTTTAGGAAAGAATTGAGTAGAAAAATTAAGGGAAGGGCAATTTCAATTTAAAGTAAGGAAATTCTCTAACAACTTACTAAGAATACAATGGACTCCCTTGGAGGTAATACAATGAGTTCATGATTTTAAGTCCTCAAGTACAGTCTAAATGACAACTTGTAGGGAGAGCTTGTTGACAGAAGTATGCTTTGGGTGAAGGTTAAACAAGATGTTTTCACAGATCCCTCCCAAATCTGGGATTCTGGGATTCTTTGATTTCATTAATAAAGGAGAACAATGATGACAAACTGATATGAGCTGTTAAATTCTATAAGGTTGGGTAGGGTCTACTACTGTAGAGCTTATGAGATAAGTCCTGTGTCTATCTGTCCTCTTTTGTCCTACAAAGATGAAGGAAGAGGGAACACCAACCTTATGGGTAAATTAATGTCTCCCCCAACTTATTTTTTCCCAGGCTTTAGTCTAGTGCTTGAATACAATTCTCTCTACCTTTATCTTGAAGATATCTTCTATTATTCTCTTTACCTTCAAAGTTTGTTTCAAATTAGTTTAAAAGCCTCTGACCTACACCCCAGCATGGTAAAAAGATTTTGATTTAAAGTCAAAGGACTTCTATTCAAATCAAGCTCAGATTTAATTTTTTGTCCTCAGTGATATATGGAATTTCTTTTAGGTTCACATAGATTTTAATCTATACCATTCTCTCCTTGTCATCAAGAAGTGATTCATATTGGAAATCTTCTCCATTTAGTTTTTAAAGTCCATCCCAACCAAAGTCCAGGCTCTTTCCAGACTCTTTAGACATCATTTCCCCTTTCATGTGTTGCCATCTAGATAAACTGACTTTCTCTTTGTTCTTCACAAACGAAAAAGCAAATGATGTCTTGCCATCTCCCATCTCTGTGTCTTACTGATGTCTTGCCATCTCCCATCTCTGTGTCTTACTAACTATCCTCCAGGCCATGAACAGACTTTCTTTCCACCTAAGCCTCATAGAATCCCTCTCATATTTAAGAGGCAGTTCAAGCACCTCTGACCTGAAGCCTTTCCTTGACACCTCTCCCCCATTTCCTGTTGGTACCTTTCTTCTCAATCTACATTGCTTTTAAATATTAATTTGTACTTTATTCTCTTCATGTTTATTTGCAATATATTTTTGTATGTACTTGTTTCCTCTGCTAGAATGCAAGGTCTTTGGGAATATGGCTTGTTTTGCAATTTGTATTTGTAACCTACCAGAGTACCTGAAACATAACAGGTGCTTAACAAATGCTTGTTGCAAAAAAAAATGCTTGTTGGTTCGCTGATTGATCATTTTTAATGAGGTCTAGATGATGACTTACAGCTTCATTTAACTTTCTATATGCAAAAGTCAGTTAACTGCTGTAAGTCTCAGTTTACTCAGTTAGAAAATGAAGGGGTTAGATTATGGGATCTAAATCCTATAATTTTCTGATCCTAGATGAGAAGCTCAAACAAGGTGAATTCTTATTGGAGGTATACTGAAAGACTAGTTGTTCAATAAGAGTTGGTCTTTACAATCCTTCTGACCTAAATGTCATGCCACTTTCCATACTAGTATGTAGTAGGCACTTAATAAATGTTTTTTGATTGAAGATCATCAAAAAGGTTGATTTTAGAGGTTAATTTTTAATTTGTTTCAATAAAATTGAACTTAGGAAAGTTTTTCCCCTGAGGACTTTTCTCTACCTATCTCCATTAACGACTTCATTTGATTATTTAACAGTAGATATGACTTAAAGTAAAATATACTTTATTTTTATTTATCCAAACAAATGGATCCGAAAGCTGAAAATGAAATTATTACATTGGTTGTATAGCAGTGAACTGTTCAGAAAAGCTCAACCTCAGAATAGTCCATTTGGTTCTGTTACACAAGCATAGATAGCCACAGGGCAAAGTCCTACCTTAATGCTTCTTCCATTTCCTCCATTCTGCATTGTTCTAAAAAGAACTTGTAGCTTTTCCAATATCCATTTATGACTTTTCCCAATAAAATTCATTTTCTATTCAAGACATTATTGGTTTTCTATATATTCTGCATTCAGGATATTCATGTTCAAGCAATACTGATATATACATACACACATGTATGTGTGTGTGTGTTTTATCAGAATGCACTAAGCTTTACCATCTTTTTTTTTTTACAAAGATTCCTTTAAGCCCTGAAATTGTTATTCAGTGAAGTCAAGTGGTAAATCTGTCCTCATCTGTGCTGTGTTCAGACTACTGACTGGAACAGTTTTTTGGCTGACATTATTTTTTTAAAAAAGAAATATAACCTCAATCTATTTAGCTTTACTTTTCTTTGTCTTCAATGATGTATGAAATTTCTTTTAGGTTATTACAAATTTTCATCCATATTTTTCTTTCCTTGTCAGCTGAAGGTAGCTCACATTTTACATCACTATTTTCACTAGGGCTAGATGATGGCTTGCAGCTTCATTTAACAGATGCATATAAACATCTGTCTGACATCTGCACTAAGGAAACCTGCTGAAGCCAACTTCAGAGTTTCCACCTGACTGAGGTAGCAGAGAAATAAAGCAAATCCTTTGTTATATTGATTTGGAAGAATCTGACCTTATGAGGAAAAGAAAAATAAATGTCTTCCCCGAAAGGCTATGTGGAATTTATGCCATAACTATTAACTAAAGCTCTCTAATTAAATTTTGAAAAATAGTCCCATCAAAACATTTTTAGAAGGGTACTCTTTTGAAGGGTAATTCTTTAGCAATAATTTCATTTTATGGGAATGTAAGGGTTTTTCTTTTGGCCTTTGATCATTTCTCTTAGCAGATAAGACAAAGTTAATTCTTTCTGCTTTCTATTTTTATTGATGAGATATTCATTAATTAGATAACATCTGAAGATTAGGATTAGAATTTGAAGATTGGAATAATGTGCTGCCCTAAACCACCCAAAATAATAATACTTGTCATGTTTCTAAAAAAGTTAGGGTAGAGTAGTAGGTAGCTGTCCTAGGAGTAAGGAATAGCTGGGTTGTTGTCCTGCCTCTGACTCACACTGGCTGTATAACCTTGGGAAAATCATTTAACTTCTCAGTGTCCCTGGCAATGCTATGATCATAAAGTGCTAATTCCTGCACTGGTTGGAATCATAGGTACCTTACCCTTCTCCCCACAAAGCTTTTCCAACTAAGGCTTCTAAGTTTGACATCCTCCCCCAGGTATACATATCTCAAGTGAGAGATTTTGCCTCATTTTGTCCTCAAATTGTCTTGTATTAGAAGTAAAAGATGTATTTGTGCCTGAGATTATTATTTCTAAAATGAGGAGATTTGGGGTTAGATGATTTCTAAATCTTCTTTCAAGTCTTTCTTTCTTTGACTCTATACCAGATGCTCTCTGAAATCTCTTTAGTCTCTGGTTCTATTGTTCAATAATTCTGTGTTCTGACCTTGCTCAATAATTCTGTGTTCAGAGAACATTAAATAATGCAATCTGAACCTGAAACTGGGACACATAAGCTGACAAAGCTATGCTTTTTGTAGTCTTGTGAAAAGTTCCCTTTCTTTTTCTTGAATTCAAGTCTCTTTCCCCAAATCCAAGATGTATCATTATTATAATAAACATTAAACTTGGTCAAACTAAAGTAGCTGACACTACTCAATATAGTAGGCACTAGTCAATTGGAAATGGATTTCAAAGGATCCTACCTATATTTCATTTCTTATTGTTCTGTGAGGTAAAGGCTCTAGCTGTGATGGCCAGATTAGGCTAATGATGGGAATATATCAACAGGATTGAAAATTGGGCTTGGTCACCATTCAAATGCTCAGATGTTACATCCCAGTTCTATCCAAGGCACTAAAATGGTTCTAGATTTTGGACAACAGGGCTTGGAGTCTCAGGCACACCATCGTCTACCCATTTAATTATGCTTGTAGACTTGATGAGAAATATTACAAGGACAGCCTTTAATATGATGTTTCAGCACATCAAGCCCTGGATTAAAACGAGGAATGATGAAAATATCTATCTACAAATCTTATAAATTGAGAGAAATTTTTGAATTTTAGGGGAAGTAATTTCTTCCTGCTCTAGGTTTTTAAATAGCACATAAAGATACCTCATTACTTTAATTCTGTGCCTATACACATTCAGAAGGAAATGGGAATTGAAGAAATTCTATTGGCAATTCAGAGCAAACCACAAAACCCCATTTACTTTACATCTGACTATTGGGAGTTCAGGAAACAGGTTATTGAGTGTAAACTAGAAAAAAATTGCAAAGCATGTCATTGTTGTTGTTGATCTTTAATTTTCAGAGAGGACCAATGACATCATGGGATGATGTTTTGATTTACCCATGAATTGGATTTACATGAAATTGAGTTGCACAAAGTCTCACTCTCTCTTCCAGAGCTATCAAAGTCCAGAGGCAAGATAAAAATCAGGACAAATGGCAATGTCCCAGGATGTAGTGGATGACGTTGGTGGCTTCTATGTCTGAACAAACTCTAAGAGCTCCACAACACCTGATTTAGCCACCTTCATGGTCATTGAAACACATTGTTCTCATCCATTCATCCTCAGGTGGGTGGGAAGAGAAGCCATGTTTGGGGTAGACATCCAGATCATTTATTAAGTACTTAATGTGTGGAAAACACTATATTAATGCAAACAGAAAAGAAAGACAGTACCTATTCTTAAGGTGTCCACATTCTATTTGGAAAATATAACACATATAGGAGGGTCATGACCAAAAGTTCTGGGTTTTCAATAGTTAAGTGGATGGCAAGGTTCAGTCATTCTTAATGTGCATCAGTAGATCAGAAAGCACTCTGTCACTTGATCTTTACAACAATATTGTGTAGTAGGGATGGCATATGTTAATATATTCATTTTATAGATAAAGAAGCCAAGATTTCCAGCAGTTAAGACCAAAAGTTAAGACCATATCACTAAATCTGATGGTATCTATACTCATCTTCCTTGATCTTTTGGAAGCAGTTAACACTATGGACAACCATCTTATTCTTTTTATTCTCTCCTTTCTTTGTTTTTATGACATGGCACTGCCATTTGACATTCCTCCCTTTTCTTTGAGGTCTTCTCATCTTCCTTCTGTTCTTTAAATGTCAATGGCCCTCAGGGTTCTATTCTTGACCATCTTCTTTTCTCTTCCTACTCTCACCATGGTCACCTATGCACCCTTATGATATTAATGATCATCTCTAAGCAGATGCCTCCCAAATCTATATGTAGTCAGACTTCTCTGTGGAGTAGTGGCCAGGAGAAACTCTACTACATATCTCAATCACCAAACTCTCCATAGGACCCAAGTTTTATATTTCTACCTGCCTACCTAATATCTCCTCCACCTGATGTCAAATTGGTACTTCAAATCTAGTTGGTCAATAAGCATTTATTAAGGACATATTTTTGAATTAAGACTAGAATTGAAATAGTGCAAAGAAACACAAGATATACAAATGCTCACATGGACTATTTGTGCCCAAACTGTGGCAGAACATTCTGAGCTCATATTGGACTGATCAGTCACAGTTGGACACCCTGAAACTTGACTCTAGCATAATGATGTCATTTTGGTCCTCTTCAAGAACAAAATACAACAACCAAGTATCTGCTTATAGTCGACATGTGATTCAGTGATACATCCAAACATGAACTATTCTTCGGCTCATGTGCAGCACTTCCTCTCCACCTAGAATCTCTAGATTTTTTGTTTGCCATTTCTATCCTATTAATCATCCAGGCTCAAAACCTAAAAGTTTTCTTTGGCTTTTTCCTTTTCTTTCATATCAAATAAGTTTCCAAGATTCTTTTATTATACTTCTGCTAGTGTTTAGCCTTTCATCTTTTCTTGTCTAGACTATAGTAGTTACATCTTAATTAGTCTTCATGCTTTCGGTTTCTCACTTCTTCATTCCATTATCCAAATTCTTTCTTCTGAAAGACTCTTTCTCATCACCACCCTCCACAATTTTATTTTTCCAGACTTTTCTCATAGTACTGCCCTTCAAAAGCTCTAGGTTTCAGTCAAACTGCCCTACACTTCTGCCGCCATTTTTTCCCCTATCGGTCTGTTGAAATCCATCTCTTGAGTCAAGTTTGTTACAAGGCCCCATTCAAGTTCAACCTCCTCCATGAAATCATCCATGATTAACATCCTTCCTTCAACTGAAAAAAAGATGTCCCCTTCTTCCAGTTTCTGATAGAATATTTCCTGAACCTAAATGCTTATACTCTCTTTTATATCCCTTATTCATAAACGTGCTTTTATCCCCATTAGATTATAAGCTCCTCAAAAAGTAAGGTCTGTATTGTATTGCTGTGTCCCTAAGGCCTACAACAGGATTTGCCACATAGAAGGCATTTTTTCATGCCTAAGGATTTGATTTTGCCCAAAGGACCACATAATTAGTATGTTGGGGAACTAAAACAAGAATCCATCATCTGCCACTTGGATCTATGTTTTTTCTATTATAAATTCTGTTGATAAATGCATTTTAAAGCTTTCACAAAACACAAACATACACACCCTTTAAGCTTCAGGTGTGTTGTTTGCTCTACAATAGAAAAATGGTTATAGAGTTAATTGGAGATATGTGGAAAAACTGATATGGTCAAGATTATTTTTTCATCCAAACCTCTGAGGAGCCCATTTGGCCAGCAATGATTCCAAGAGAGCAAGCCTTTTCACTGAACTTTTCATTTCTCACATTCACCTTGTTCAACACAGATTTTCTTGTTTTGAAATTGCAGCATACCTTATTAACTTCCTATGGTGCTTTACACTACATAGCAGATGCTTCTGATGACCACTCCATTATAGATTTGAATCATAAGATTTGGGAGCTTGGAGGAATCTTTATGATCATCTAGCAAACTCATTTTAGAGGTGAGGAAGTGTAGAGAGGTGAGACAATTATTCCAATAAGTGATGGATCCAGGTCTTGCAGCCATTTTACTATGCTGTTTTGGTGGTTAGTGCAGAGGGTTAGAAGATTCAAGTGGGGACAGAGAAAATTCAGGGCCATGAAATCATGAAGACAGCTTTAAAGATGAAGGGAAAATGCTGCTTTTATAATAAGGTCCTCTCTCAGATATATATGGAAAGGACAAAAATCTGGAAATTCAGAAATGCCGTAGAAGCACTCAATTGTTTTTCTGGCATTGAAATTCAAGTAATTGAATGAAGTGGGCCATGTTGGCACAAAACTGTCAGAGATGAGATGATCAGTTTGAAGAACTGGACAAGACTTACCAGGAAACCTTGAACTCGGAGGCCACAGGAAATTGGTATGCTATTCTTTATACTGTAGTTTCCAGTGCAAGCATATAAAAATAACTGTTATGATTCATGAACAAAATTATTTTAAAATTAATTTCATACCAGTTCTGTTAACCAATGCAATTGACAGTTTTCTCATCAATCACTTCTTGTGCCTTCTATGTGCAAAATTTTATTGAAAGTAATTAAAATTTATTGAACATATGTTCATTTGGAAATTTTAGGGTTGCCATTTTGTTTCAAGATAACATAGAAATACAGAAATAACCTTAAGGCATGTCTTGATACCCTTGATATCAAATTGGTCAAACTATATTAAAATTATTGTGGAACAGATAGAGAAAGAAACACTTGAAATGTTGACTTGAAGCAGATTTCATTTTGGTCACAATAACAACAAAACAGTTATTCTTAAATTGAAAAAGAGGGATTTGGTAATATTGTAGAAAGTAAGATGACAAGCATGTTAACAACAAATACCAAAAAGTAGGAATCAATTGAGTGTTTCCATTCATTTAAACAGATGATTTGGATCACTGTATTAGCTGATTCCTTTCACTATTTGAGGGTCAATGGATTTGCTCACCATGGATAGAGTGAATCTATTTAGCTCCATGAAAATGAAGATGTGACTTCTCTGATTAAGGCAGTTAAACTCAATTAAGGGGGGGTGGGAGGGAAGTAAATAAACATTTACTAAAAACCTACTATGTGCCGGGCATTGTGCTAAGCACAGGTAGGTACTATCATTATCCCAATTATGTTATTGTCGTTGTACAGATGTGTGTAACTCTCTCTGACCCCATTTGAGGTTTTCTTGCCAAAGATACTGGGGTGGTTTGCCATTTTCCTTCTCTAGATTCCTTTTACAGATGAAGAAATTAAGGCAAACAGGGTTAAGTGACATCCCCAGAATCACATAACTCATAAATGTTTGAGGCCAGGTTTGAACTCAGGAAGATGAGCCTTCCTAACTCCAGGCCAAGCACTCTATTCATTGAGCCACATAGTTACCCACATTGTACTGTAGTGCTGAGGAAGTTAAGGTTGAACGAGATTTCCCTGGGTCATAGGGCTATCAATTGTTGGAGGCTGGATCTGAAATCAGATTTTCCCGACTCCATGCCCAGTGTTCTCTCTACTACATCACTTAGCTGTCTCTTGACTAGCAGCCTGACCTAGCAAAAATCACCTAATAAATGAAATAAAGAAAGAAATTACTTGTATAAGTTACTCTTTGTACCTCATCACTGCTTTCTTATCTGTGGGAGGCTTGATGATAGAGTTACAAGTGCTTCCATCTGAAAATTAGATTTATTTTATGTTTTAATATGTTCTTATGAGTATATATTATCTCTCCCAATTGAATGTGAACTTCTTTATGTCAGTAATTTTTCACAGTGTCTGCCACATGGTAAGCCCTGAATAAACAATTATGGATTGTTTGAATGATTGTAGAAAGAACTCTGGATATGTAATTATAATATTAAAATTCTAGTTCTAGCTCTGACCTTTATTAGAATATGATAGGGAGGAGAGCTAACATTTGTGAGGCTGTTTTCTTATTTATAAAGCAGGAATGTGAATACTATTCACATATACATCATTATATTATTTTGAGGAAGCAATTTGTAATCACTAAAGTGCTTTAGGAATTTGCTATTGTTATTATCTATGCTATTAGCATATTATGTGCATACATATATATGGCATATCTATAGCATATTATGCTGTCTGTGCTAACATATGCTATGATCTATATGACTTTGGATTAGATGATCTGTAAGGACTCTTTTCACTCTAAATTTCTATGATCCTATGGCTACTATTTCTTCTTTGGCATTCCAAATTCTTCATAATGTGAACACCTCCTGTTTTCCCAATCTTCTTTTATCTTACTAGCCCCATATACTCTGGAATCCAGTAACAGTGACCTTGCTGCTCCTCACACAGCATGCACCATCTCTTAACTCAGGCATTTTCACTTGCTGTCACCCCATGCCTAGAATTCTCTCCCTCATTTCTGCTTCTTGGCTTCTTTCAAGTTCCACCTAAAATCCCACCTGCTACAGGAAATATTTGCAGATCTCCCTCAATGTCAGTGCTTTCCCTCCACTGACTGTCTCCCATTTGTCATCTATCTATCTATCTATCTATCTATCTATCTATCTATCTATCTATCTTGTTTGTAGGTAATTGCTTCCATGTTGTCTTTCCCAACAATCTGTGAGTACCTTGAGAACAGGAACTATTTTTTTTTTTTTTTTTGGTATCCCAGCACTTAGCACAGAGCCTGGAATATGGTAGTCACTTAATATATGCTTATTGATTGCTTGACTTCCAGATAAAATTACTCATTCCTTTCTTACAATTTTATGGTCTTTTGTTGATGAAAGAGGAAATAATGGATCAGCATTGTTAGGGCCCGCCTTGCAGGGCATACGTCAAACTCACCTCTCCATCTGCCTCTGCGGCACTCCAATCACCTTCCGTGATTTTGGTCTCCCTACTGCGACCCTGATGGTCGCCTCACCATGACCCCTCAGAGAGTTCCTTTCCCAGTCGCCCCACTGCGACCTCTGGTTCGCCCCCAAGAACCCCTTGGGGGAGCCTGCTCCTCCCAAACAGACAAAGGAGTCCTGACACCAAGATGTAATGTCTTGCCATTTAATCTCTTTCTTGTTTACGATCACCTCATCTCTCTCTCTCCTCCTGCCTTCACCTTGCCTCCCTCCTTTTAGCTCCTTTCCCCTCCCCCGACTCTCTTCTCCCAAGTGCCTCAGCAGTAACAAACTTCTCATAGCAGGGGAGTGCTCCCCTGTTAGCAGCGCATACTCAATACCCCAAAATCATGGGGGAGAATACACGCCCAGGTGCCTCTTGAACCCTGCTTGAGTTGCTCTGTCTTTTGCCTGAGATTTCTATGGGTTCTCAGAGTTCAGGTAGAGTCTCAAAGGGCCCCAACACAGCATCAGTTTCTAGCATAACTAATCCTTCATTTGCTTTTTTTTTCTTTTTTGAGGGTAGTTGGCATTAAGTGACTTGCCCAAAGTCACATGGCTAGTATGTGTGTCAAGTGTCTGAGGCCGGATTTGAACTCAGGTCCTCCTGACTCCAGGGCTGGTGCTCTATTCACTGTACCACCTAGCCACCTCACATTTGCTCTTCTTAACATGTATTGTCCATCCCCTACCACCATCACCCATATCTCTCCCATAAGACCGTTTTTTATTAAGACAGATTCTATCTTTCTCTACTTCTTCTTGGCACATATTAAGATATAATTCTGGCAATTTGGGAACACTTTGCCAACATATTTCAATAATTTATTTGAAGGGGAGGCTATGTGGCACAGTGAATAGGGCACCAGCCCTGGGGTCAGGAGAAACTGAGTTCAAATCTGACCTCAGACACTTAACACTAGCTGTGAGACCTTGGGCAAGTCATGTAAACCCAATTGCCTTGCCTTCCCCCCTCAAAAAAGCAAAAAAAACCAAAAAGAATGTATTTAACTTTGTAAAACAAAACAGAGATGTATTCACTGCTAAATTCACTCTACATTTCCCATAGCTTGTGATAATGTACCTCATACAAAAACCATATTTCTTAGTCTCCTATGTTAGTGGAGACCACTAGCTCTCATCTCTGACCTGAGGTCATTTCTTTACCTCTTAAGGGTTCTACCTAGGTATCCCCTGAATATTCCAAGCTCAGAGACAATAAGAAAACTTATTATGCCCCCTCCCCCAACCTACCCCCCCTTTTACTTCTCTATTGGGTCAAAAATGCTACCATTCTTCCAATCACATAAGTTTGCAATCTAGGTACTATCCTTGACTTTCACTGGCCTATCATATTCAAGCAGTTTGCAAGTTTTCTTGATTCTATCTCCTCTATGTATCTTGAGTCAGTTCCTTTATTTCCATTTACTCAACAACAATCCTAGCTTAAGCTCTTATTACCTCTCACTTTAGTAGCCTACTAAATGGTGTGACTGGTGAAATCTGAAATAATTGAGGAAACAAAACTTCAAGCATATTGATTTTTTAAGCAATACATGCAAATTGCATAACAAATCAGGACCAGGCCTCTTCAACTAGGCACTGGACCATGAATACAGGGAAAGACAGATTTTCATGCATTAAAAAGACAAAAGATAGTAAACGAGGATACAAAATTAGGTAATCTAATTTCTAATTGGAGGAAAGAATAGGGACTTTCTGAGTTGGAAAGGGGGAATGAGTGAGTTTTGAGATTTGACAGGGCATGAGTGAGCATGGCAACTTCTTCAGATGTGAAACAGGATGTCACTCAATATCCACAATTAAAGGGACAAGAGCTAAGATGGCAAAGTAAAGACAGAGATTTACCTGAGTTCTCCCCAATTCACCTCCAAAAATGTTAAAATAATGCCACAAAATGAATTCTGTAGCATAGTAACCAACAAAGATATGGAATGAAAGTTTTCTTGTTCAAGACAACTTGAAAGGTTACCAGAAAAGGTCTGTCTCACTGAGATGAGGTTGGAGTGCAGGCTAGCACCAGCCAGCTCAGGTCATGCCAGAAGCAAGCCAGCAGCAGGCCCCAGGGGTGTTTAAATAAGATGTGTCAGCTTCTGGAGTTCTCAGTCCAGAGACAACAAGGGAGTAAGAAAATTGCTCAGAAGAAGATTACAGGGGACCTTTTGCTGGCTCTGGGAAGAGGACTTCATTTTATTGACTACACCTGGTACTGAATCACAATCCCAGGACAAGGAGGAGCACTTACAGAATGGAGACTCTGGTCCCAGTTTCAGAGAGAAAAGAGTGCTAGAGGTTGTTCAATGTTCACATTCCAGAACACAGATCAACAGAGCAGTGACCATACCTCTCCTTAGATCATACTACCTAGAAAGAACTGAGAGATTGCAGACCCCCAGAGCTAGTTCTGAAAACAGTGTCACCAAAAAACCTGAAGCTTGGAGCAGTGCTCCCTCCACCATGGGAGCAGAGCCCAATTTTAACATAAAGATAAAAGTCAAGAAGTAGACTAGAAAAATGCGAAATAAATAAAAACAGAGCCTGACCATAGAAAGTTACTATGGTGAGAGGGAAGACCAAAAAACAAACTCGGAAGAAGATAATGAAATTAAAGCAGCAGCATGTAAAGTCTCAAAATAGTATTTAAATTGGTCCCAGAACCTAGAGGAGTTCAAAAAAGAATTTTAAAATCAAATAAGAAAGGTAGAGGAAAAATTGGAGAAAGAAGTGAGAGTGATGCAAGGAAATCATGAAAAAAGGGTCAACAACTTGTAATGGAGGTACAAAAATAATAAAAACAGTAATACCTTTCAAAAGAAAATGGGCCAAATGTCAAAAGAGGAACAAAAATCCACCAAAGAGAAGACTTCTCTAAAAAGAAGAATTGGACAAATGGAAAAAGAGATACAAAAGTTCACCGAAGAAAATGATTCCTAAAACAATAGAACTGGGCAAGTGGAAGCTAATGACTCCATAAGATGTCAAGAAACAAACAAACAAAAAAAAAAACAAAACAAAAATTAACATGACTAGTTAGTAGGTGGGATTTACAGGAAAAGGAAATTTAGATCTCAAAATAGAGTCAGTTTTATGAGAGGAAATCAATTTGTTTCACACAATTCCCACAATTTCCTCAATAGTTTCCCTTCAATAAGTCTCTCTCCTCTCAAATCCATCCTACACATAACTTCCATACTGATATTCCAAAAACATAGCTCTGACAATGCCATTCTTCTGCTCCATATGTTTCTGTGGCTCCCTATTGCCTTTATTATGGTATAATTTAGCATATAAAGCCCTTTAAAATGTGTCTCTAACTTATTTTTCTAGGTTTTTTTGCATATTACAACCTCTTCACACTATGAATCAAATGGGCATCATTGTTATTCCCTATATATTCCATATATATATATATTCTCCTTCCTCTCCCATTATATTATTCCTTGGGACAGATTGTCCCATATTCCTAGAAGGCTATTCTTCCTCGCCTGCACCACTTATAAAATCAACTTCAAGGCTCAACTAAACTGCTAGTTTTTTCAAGAGGTCTTTGCTGACTCTTGTAGCGGCAAGCACCCCAATATCCCCAGGGTAGCTGCCAACACAGGTTCTTAGATCTGCTTTTCAAACGGAAAGCAACTCAAAATGGGTTAACAAGCTTACTTTAATCAAACATACATTACCTAGTTCAGGGGAAAAAGGTCAGCACCCCAAACTTCAGAGTTACAGAACTTACAAATCAAACAGACAGGCTTCCAAACTGTCCCAGCATTACATCAATACCAAATCACAGTTACCAGAGAGGGAAGCATCAACATCTGGGTTTTCAAAGCCGGGGGGCTCTCAACAACGGCTTCCCAGAGTCTCATCTGGTCAAATCACACAACACTTCTCAAAGTGAGCCCCAAAGCAAAGCCTCTCATCAGAGTTTATATAGCCTTCTCCTAGCTCAAAGATTGTAACAACCTCCTTGACCCACTGCCCAATCACAAAAGTATCAAGGTTGGGCTTCCCTGAAAAACAAGCCTCCCACCACAGGCTCCAGGTGCACTTAAGCTAGGGGCAGGGAAGATCTTTAAATCTGCATTTCCATTACAACTCTATATGTTAATCCGTCTTCCCCACTACCCAAACTGTTTGTATTTACTTTGTTTACATAATGTTATTCTCTCTCAGTTGAATATAAGCTCTTTAGGGTAGGGACTGTCCCATTTTTATATTTATATATTACCAGTTCCCAATATGGTAGCTGGCACAGAGTAGGCACTTGATAAATGCTTGTTGTTTAACTGATTGATACTTGAACGTAGGTGTGTCTTTGAATAAATACCAAGGTAAATTAAAATCACACATTTAGTAATTAGTTACATTGGAATGGAAAATTATACATATATTCTGCTAGTTCTGTAGGTAAGCATTGGCCAATATTCTCAATTCCTAAAAGAGATTTGGGTGGATCAGCTGAAAATTAGCTATTACATGGACAAGAAAAATGAAAATGTGAAGCCAACTTTGCCTTCTTTGGGATTTTGGTATCTAGTTGTCATCATTCTTATGTAGACATGAAGGTTGTAGCAAAAATAACAATGAATTAAACACATATATCCAGCTCTACACCTAATTATTTAGTCTGAGGTCAAGTGCTTTGCCTCAGTTTACCCATCTGCAAAATAAAAGCTTTGGAGCCCCTGATCTTTCTTGAATATTCTGGGTACCTATCCTCTTTAAAATCATGAGCAAGAGCAAATGAAAAGAACTGAAAGAATGTACTAGTTAGACATATTAAAATACTTTTTAGAAGATACCTGTGAGACTTTTTTGTTCATGAATCAAGATCTGACTGTCCTAATAAAGTGATAGTTTTTTTTTTCTTTTTAGAAAGGCACTTTATTTTACCAGTGTACTGTTTTCTACTTCTGTGACTATGAGTCATTTAAATTAAATCTGAGTTACCACAAGAGTATAAAAGCATAATTGGTCTCATGTATTTCATGATTGTGACTGCCAGGACTGTACCCTGAAATTTTCATCAGCATACTAAGAAATGCCTTAAGGAAATATAATTTATTTATGTCCTTCTGCAATGAAACATATCAAAAAGTTCTACTAATAATTCTGTTTTTAAACTTCTAATTAGGGCATTGATATTTTTCTGAAGTAATAAAAAAACCCAGAGGGTGGAAGAACCTTATATTTTGGTATTTCCAGAAATATCATGGTGTCATAGAGGCTTCATATCAAAGTGAAAAACTGGGGCAATTGTAGATTGGAAGATGAGAAGGAAGAAAGGATTGGATTAATAGAAAAGGAGAGGATTGATAGAAGTGAAGTACTGAAAGTACTTGTGACTTTATCTATCCTGTTCAATTACAGAATTCATGCAAAAATGGAAAAAAAAAACACCCTAAACACAAATAGACATTAAATGGCCAGGAATAGTGGTCTTTGTCAAGAAAAATTATGGAGAAATGGAGCAGCTCTCTCTTTTCCCCCGTTTCCAGGATCCTTACCTATCAGGAGACTGAGGAAAATAACTGGATCAATTGAAAACAGACATCACAATATCAGCATGGAAAAAGCCCAGGAGACTGTGAAAGGTTTGAAGAAGAGGCTAAAATTTATAGAAAACTCACCAGCATAGCCAGGGGCAAAATGAAGAATTGAAGGGGGAGTCACAAAAGAGCTCAGGAAATATTGAAAGGCCTACCCTTCCCACTAGACACCTGATCATTTCTGGTGTATGGAAATGAGCCTGTCTGATATAAGATTTAGAATCAGAAGGGACCTTTGACATCACTGAATCAAACCTTCTCATTTTGTAGATGAGGAAACTGAGGCCTATGGAGATTAAATGACTTGCCCAAAGTCTATCAAAGAATAAGTGTCAGAGGTGAGATTTAAACTTGGTATTTATAAATTGCTTACTTTGTGCCAGGCAGGGCATCTAGGTGGCTTAGTGAGTGGACTGCTGGACCTGGAGTCAGGGATACTCACCTTCCTGAATTCAAATCCTCCCTCAGACATTGACTAGCTGTGTAACTCTTGGCACGTTCCTTAACTCTCTTTGCCTTGGTCTCATCATGTATAAAATAAGGTGGAAAAGAATTTATTTTGTATTTTTAAAGCAATTGGGGTTAAGTAACTTGCTCAAGGTTACACGGCTAGTTATTATTTATGTGTGGGTGCTGAGTAACTGAATCCGGAATTGATCCCAGGTCCTCCCAACTCTGGGGCCGGCAGCGCTCTTACTCACTGCACCACCTAGCTGCCCCTGGAGAATTTAGTAAACCATTTTGGTATCTTTACCAAGGAAATCTCCAAATGGAGTCACAAAGAGTCAGACACAACTAAACAACAATGTGTCAGGTAGTGTGCTAAATTCTGGGGATGGTGTTGTTGCTGATGATGATGATGCTTTGCTCTGGAAGAGAACCAATGACATCAGGAGGGTGATGTCCTGTTTTTAAGTGAGACAGAGCTGTGCAAAGTCACCAGACTCACTGTCTCCTCCAGAGTCATCTGAGTCCAGTGGCAAGACAAATATCAAGATGGCTAGAGATGAGCTTTGGATGCAGTGGGAGACCTTGGTTTTTTTAAGCTAAGGTATTTCCCAGGTCTCAGTTTGTCTGAGGAAACACCCATTCACTGATTCAAGGCTAGGTAAGAAATGAGACAAAAGATGGCCTACTTTGTCTACTCAAAAAAAAAATCGGTCTGGGAGGGGAAGACCCTCAGGGTTTCTGGCCAGAACAGAAACAATTGCAATTTACACTTCCTCAGCCATCAAAACACAAACAATAACCTAGGGATGCTCCAGCAGGGACTAGGATATCTTTTGTTTCATTTCAAATGGTGGGGATACAAAGAAAGGTAAAGTCAGTCTTTGTGCTCAAGATGATCCCATTCTAATAAGAGCTGAAAATCTAACTTGGGTCCTCTGCCTCTAGAACCAGTATGACTGTCTTCAGGTCACAGGGTTTAACAAAATCAAGATTCAAATCCTGTCTTCTGCTTCCCTGTCCTTTATCATTTCTACTATTCTCTGCTGAACCTCATGGAGGGGGAGTGGACTCAGAGGATATTAAACAACGTGTCCAGGATACAATTAATACATTTTCAGTTTATTTTATAGATGTGAAGAAAACAGCAGCAGGAAAGTTCTGTAACATATAAGTTAATATAAGTATATAAGTATATATATATATGTATATATATACATATATATGTATATATATACATATATATACACACATACACACATTATACAGAAATATATGTGTATAATAATAATAATAACTCTCATTTACACAATGTTTACAATGCGCCAAGAATTGAGCTAAGCGCTTTAGAATTATCTCATTTGTTCCTTACAACAGATTTAGCAGGTAGGGACTCTTATTATTCACATTTTACAGATGAGAAGACTGAGGCAGACATTTGGACTCAGATTTTTCCGACTTCTAACCTAGGGCAGCTAGGTGTTATGGTGTATGGGGTGCTAGTGTTGGAGTCAAGAAGACTCATGTTCTTGAGTTCAAATCTGACCTCAGACACTTACTGTGGGATCCTGGGCAAGTCACTTAACCCTGTCTGCCTTGGTTTATTCATCCATAAAGTAAGTTAGAGAAGGAAATGGCAAACCACTCCAGTATCTTTGATAAGAAAGTCTCAAGACTGAAATGACTGAACAACAACTTCCCTAACTCCAGGTCTGAAATCTATCCACTGTACCACCTAGATATTGTTGCCACGTTGTTAGCAGTCGAAGGTAATGTTATTCACTTTTCCCAAGAAAAATACTCAGATTCCAACGATCATTATTCATGAGATATGACAGTATTATTTAAAATATTAATAACGAAATATTAGGCTCCTCAAAGGCATTTTTATTATGAGGACTAAAATTTAATCTTTTACAAAAGAAAAAAATCCTGTTTTCTCTATCAGACTTGACTTGTCAATGTGGAAAATGCAGTAGGTATTACTTCCATTCTGAAAGGTACCACACTTGTTTTGTTGAGGAACCAGTTGCCAACTGCGGCAAAGGAAGGACTGTTTTACTAATTAATCACATATGCCATACATCTATTCCATTACAAACCTATCTATCCATCTCATCTTCTGATTTCTTGCTTATCAGGCAAGTTTGCTATGTCATGAAAGTGTGGGACACTCACTGTGTAGAGGTCTTTATTGGTATCAGTCAATGATATGATACTGACATAAATATACATGTGTGTATACATTTTATTGTTGCTGTTTCTGTCCTTTGTTTTTGAAGAAGATCAATGACATCCCAGGTGATGTCTTGACTTGTGCTTGAATTGGATTTAAGTGAAGCAGAATTACACAAAGTTCTCAGTCTGTCTCTCTCTTCCAGAGTCATCAAAGTCCAGTGGCAAGACAAAAGTCAGTACTGTTGCTGGCCTAGGATGCTATGGATGACCTCAGTATCTCCAATTTCTGACAGAGCTCTAAGTGCTCCACAGTATCTGCTTCAGCTATCTTCATAGCTGTTGGAACAAATCATTCTCATCTGCCCATTCCACCAGGGAAACTCATCACAGGCTTGGGGTAGACATCCCCCTAACTCACCAATGTGTTGGAGGACTACCCTCAACCTGGTTTAGACCAATTGCTGAGACAGTGATAGGTGGATGCCAAAAGTGAGTGAGCAGCCTTAAAAAGGGGTCAACAGCCTTCACATCAGAGATGCTGATCCTCCCTGAACACCACATATATCCCATGGATGTTTCTAACATTAATATCAACTGCTGGGCAAAGCAACTCTAACTAATGTTAGAGCATTAGTCCCGTTCCCTTGTCTATTAAGGGAACTTTTGTTTTGGACTCATCATACAATGGTCAGACTGAGTTCAATCACCAGAAACACCTAGACTTTAATGAGAGATCAGCTAGGATCTCTTTGCTTACTTTTACATTTCCACCTCTTTACTCCAGGGGCAAATTATTTAAGGTTTAGGATGTAATTTATGTCTGTTGTAGTTCAGTTGTTTAGTGTCTTACTCTTTGTGACCCTGTGGACCATGACAATCCAATATTGTCCAGGGAGCTTTCTTGGCAAAGATACTAAAGTGGTTTACCATTTCTTTCTCTAGTGGATTGGGGTAAACGGTTTAAGTGACTTGCCCAAGATCACACAGCTAGTAAGTGTCTTAGGCCAGATTTGAACTCTGTATTTTCTGACTCCATTTCTAGCACTCTAGCTACTGAGTCACCTAGTTATATCTGTCTAGGTATCTTCAAAGATAGGTACTAAAAAGGTACCCAAGGTATAATGTGAACCATATATTTATTTCCTACATACAATAGAAATTCCTAAAGACACAAGACACAGCATGTATTAGCAGAAAAACTTAAAAGAAAATTCAGTAAAAATATATAACTACTCTTATGCTCTCTCGGGAAGTTGATATTTATACCTCATAAGAATATAAAGGATTACCAAATAGGCATTCCACATTTCATGTTGTATGTGCATTATCCAAATAATTCTTGGCTTATTTGTGCCAGGCAAACGTGCCAGGCTTGGACCCAGTCTTTTAATCGTGGTTGTTTTCTCCAAAAATGCTAGAGTAGTTACTGATGACTCATCACCACCACCTTCCATTAACCCTCTGGCCACTTGTCAGCTCCAAACAAAAAAGACCCAGGGTGTGCACAACTCTTGAACTCACTATATTGTCTCTGAGTTCCATACATCCATATAGGGATAGATACTCATCCACTGAAGATAAGGAAAGAACAAACATAAAAGAGGTGGTCTCAAATCCAAGCTTAGGTTTGCCTTGGTAAGTGCCATGTGCACATGGTCATCAGAATGGAGGATGAGATAAATGACCCTTTTCCTGCCTCTTTAGAAAAATAGTCCTGCAACTCCAAAAGAGTCATGATGGAAAGGGATATCCACATCCAGAAAAAGAACTACAGAAACTAAGTGCAGATTGAAGCAAACTAAATGCTCTCTCTTTTTTGTTTTATTTTGTTTTGTTTCTTCTTTCTTATTGTTCACTCTGTTGGTTATAATCCTTCTTTACAACTTGACTAATGTTTAATGTGAAAGTATTTATAGATCCTATATTTGATTACATGCTGCCATGGGGGTAGAGGGGAGGAGAGGAAGGGGAAGAAAATTTGAAACTCAAGGGATTGTGGAACTGAATGTTGTAAACTAAAAGTAAACAAATAAAATTTTTTAAATAGTCCTGGTAGAATCAGGAAAACTCCGTGAGCTCCCGCATAACCATCTAAAATACCTATAAAATATGACTCTAAACAAATTTTAGAGCAACAAAACTCACATAATGACAGAGAGAAAAAAATTCCCACTGAAGGTAGCCTGGCAGTCTGGCAAGAAGGGTCCATCAGAGCATGCTGGGGTTATAGCCCCAGGGCAGCCCTGACCAGCAGCGGCTACAGTGGACTTCAGGAGAATGGATCATCAGCAGCTGTGATGGTTTCCAGAAATATCAACCTATAAATGCCAAATAAAAAGTTAAAGGTCAGCGTAAAACTTTGTTGGAACTGGGGGGGGGGGGGTTGGAGGTGCAGTCTGGCCTCTGCTCCCGGAGGGAGAAATGGAGGAGGCACAATGGCTGTGTAGCCACCACATGGCTGCTTCTGAGTTCCTGGCCAGCAGATCATAGGGGGCCAAGCAACCATTCAGAGGGTAATTGTTTTTGCTTTAACCTGCCTGGATCTGGATCATGGTCTTGGGTTGTGGTCCTGAGGTGTATGACCAGTAAACCAGAGCTTGTGGAGGCTGTAGAGAAGGCACCCCCCAAAATAGTTACGGCAGCTATGAAAACCCCAGTGATTTGGGACAAAGCTCTCACCTCTGAAAGCAGAGTTCTACTGTCGCACAGAGCTCAAAAGTCAAGTAATTGAGTGGCAACATGAGCAAGCAAAGGAAGCAAAGCAAGCATAGCAATCCAACTTTAAATTCATTTTTGGGGACAAAAAAGGATCAAAGCATGAAAGGGGAGGAAGACAATGAAGTCAGAAATCCTGCACCAAAAGCTTCCAAGAAAAATATGAATTGGTTATAGGCCATGGAGGAACTCAAGAAGGATTTTTAAAATCAAGTAAGAGAAGTGGAGGAAAAATTGGGAAGAGAAATGAGAATGATGCAAAAGAATCAGGAAAAGAGAGTCAACAACCTGACTGAAGAAAATAACACATTAAAAATGGATTAACTCAAATGGCAAAAGAGGCCCAAAAAGCCAATGAGAAGAAGGCCTTAAAAAGCTGATTTTTCCAGATGGAAAAAGAATCTCAAAAGCTCAATGAAACGAATCATTCCGTCAGAATTAGACTGGAGCAAATGGAAGCTAAGGACTTTATGAGAAATCAAGATACTATTAAACAGATCCAAACAAATGAAAAAATAGGAGACAATGTGAAACATCTCATTGAAAAAACCACTGACCTGGAAGATAGATCCAGGAGAGATAATTAAAAAAATTATTGGACTACCTAAAATCCATGATCAAAAAAAGAACCTAGAAATCATCCTTCAAGAAATTATCAAGGAAAATTGGCCTGATATTTAAGAAACAGAAGGCAAAAGAGAAATTGAAAGAATTCACCAATCACCTTTTGAAAAAGATCCCCAAAAGAAAACTCCTAGGAGTATTATAACCAGGTTCCAGAGTTCCCAGATCAAGGAGAAAATAATACAAGCAGCCAGGAAGAAATAATTTGAATATTGTGGAAACACAATCAGGATAACACAGGACCTGGCATCTGCTAAACTAAGGGATCAAAGGACTTAGGATATGATATTTTGGAGGTCAAAGGAGCTGGGATTAAAACCAAGAATCACCTACCCAGCAAAATTGAGTATCATGTTTCAGGGGAAAATATGGTCATTGAATGGAATGGAGGACTTTCAAGCATTACTGATGAAAAAACCAGAGTTGAATAGAAAATTTGACATTCAATTACAAGAAGCAAGAGAAGCATGAGAAAGTAAACAGGGAAAAGAAATCATAAAGAACTTGTCAAAGTTGAACTATTTCCATTTCTACATGGAGAAATGATCATTGTAACTTATGAAACTTTTCTCAGTATGAGAATAGTTAAAGGGAATATAAATATGTGTATATACATGTATACATACATATATATATGTCTACATAGGAGGGTATATGTGTATATGAATACATATGTGAGTGTCTGTATATATGTGTACAGGTATACATAGACAGAGGGCATAGGATGAGTTGAATAGGAAGGGATGACACTTAAAAGGTGAAATTGAAAGGTGAGGAAGGAATATAATGAGAGGAGATGGGGAGAGGCAGAATAGGGTAAATTGTCTCATATAGAAGAGGCAAGGGATAACTGTTCCATAACTACAATGGAAGGGAAGAACAGGAAGACAAAAGGGAATGGGTCAACCTTACTCTCATTGAATTTGGCTTAGGGAGAGAATGACATACATACTAAATTTCATTGCCCTACAGAAGAGTAGGGGTAAAGGGGATGAGAGAGGGGAAGATGAAGAGGAAGGCAGTTTGGGGGGGGGTAGGGTAGTCAGAAACATATACTTTTGAAAAGGGACAGGCTCAAAGTAGAGAATAGAACAAGTGGGGGTGGGATAGGATTGAGGGAAATATAGTCAGTCTTTCACAATATATCCACTATGGAAATGTTTTGTGTAACTACACATGTACAACCTATATTGAATTGCTTATCTTCCCAGTAAGGGGGGTGATGAGTCAGAAAAGGAAAGAATCTGGAATTCAAAGTTTTAAAATCAAATGTTTAAAAATATTTTATTATTATTATTTTTATGTTTTTTTACATGCAACTTGGAAATAAGATATACAGGCACTGGGGTATAGATATCAATCTTGCTATACCAGGAAGTGGGAGAAGGGATGGGGGAGGAGAGAGCAGATTGGGGAAGGGAGTATGCAGTGGGATCGCTGTTTTGGGGTGGTGGGCAGGGGAAAGACTGGGAGAAAATTTATAAATCAAAATTGTGTGTAATTTGTAAATCAAAATGATGTAAATTAAAAATAAACATAAAATCTAATTAAAAGAAGAATTAGGACTTGAAATTTAAAAAAAAGGATGCTAAAAATAAACAAATACATAAATTTTAGAAATTTTTTTTTCTTAAACATTCCTGACAGTATCCAAAAGCTGAAAGAGAAGAGAGCAGTGAGGGTGATATTTAATTGCTATGAAACTTTGTAGACCACACATATGAATTATTTTACCACATAAGGGGTGGGGGGGGGGTCAGGGAAAGAGAGAATGTACTAGCTTTTTTTTTTAGTATTTATATATATATAAATACTAAATATATTAAACATATAATTTTGAAACTTCGATTTTCAGATCCATTCCCTTCCTACCTTACCACCCACTCCCTCTGGGAAGATAAGCAATTCAGTATGTGTTGTACATGTATAGCTAGGCAAAACATTACCATAGTAGATATATTGTAAAAGACTGCTTATATTTCCCTCCCAGCCATCCCACCCCCATCCTGGTCCATTCCCTACTTTGATCCTGTCCCTCTTCGAAAGTGAGTACTTCCAACCTGCCCTCCCCCCAGAATGCCCTCCCCTCCATCATCTGCCTTCCCCCTACACTCCTGCAGGGTAAGATATCCCATTTAGTATGTATGTCATTCTCTCCCTCAGCCAAATTCAGTGAGAATATGGTCTTGCCTTTTTGCCTTCCTATTCTTCCCCTCCCCTGCACCTACTACCCCTTGCCTCTTATAGATGAGATAGTTTACTCCACCCTGTCTCTCCCCATCTCCTCTTGCCACATTCCTCTCTCACCTCTTAACTTCACCCCCTTAACTTCATCCCTTCCCACCAAATTCAACCTGTGCCCTCTATCAATGCATACCTGTAAACATATATACACACATTAACATATGTATTCATATGCCCATATACCCTTCTTCAATTATTTTCATACTGAGAAAGGCTTCACCAGTCACAGTTATTATTTTTCCATGTAGAAATGTAAATAGTTCAACTTTGATAAGTTCCTTTTGATTTCTTTTCCCTGATTACCTTCTCAAGCATCTCTTGCTTCTTGTGTCTGAATGTCAAATTTTCTATTCAACTCTGGTTTTTTCCTCAAGAATGCTTGAAAGTGGCGGAGCCAAGATGGCGGAGTAGAAACAGCTCGTCCAAGCCTCTCTGCCCCCAGATTCTCCACAAACTATGTAAAAAAGGACTCTGAAAAACTTCTGGAGCCCCAACACCCAAAGAACGACACAGAGAAGCTAACCTCCCGCTGAGGACAGCCCAGCACCCTGCAGGAAGGACCAGCGCAGCGGTCTGTGAGCCGGCAACGCGCAGAGCGCAGGAGCCGAGCTGAGCCCAGGTCCGCGTGAGCCGAGGTTTTAGCCCCAGGGCGGCAGGGCCAGCAGCCGGCTGGAGGAACCCCAGAACACCAGGAACTGTGGCGACCCCAGAATTATCAACATAGACTTGCCTAGGACAAAGTAAGAGGTTAGTGTCCTATGGACTTTGGGATCTGTATTTGGGGAATGCGTCAGCTCCCTCCCCTGGGGGCTAGAAGCCGCTGAGGAGACACGACATTTTGTAGTTTTCATAGGCATTTCCGGCTCCCAGCCTACAAATCGTGGGGAGATCCAGCGATCAGTCTTGGGGGGTAATCGCTCTTGCTTTAACCTCCCTGGATCTGGATTGTGATCTAGGGTGGAAGTTGTGGGTGGGTTTACAGCTTGCCAGAAACGGAAGTTGCCCCCACACGTTCGGGATGAAAATTCCTCTAGCTGGCCTTAAAGCCATAGTGTGGCAACAAGCCCAAAAGTCAAGTAATTAAGTGGCAACATGCCAAGGCAAAGGAAACAGAAAAATGCAACCCTAGACTCCTATTTTGGGGGCATAGAGCGGGAAAAGGACTGTGAGGTCAGAAGTCCTGCTCCAAAAGCCCCAGGGGAAAACATGAGCGGGTTGCAGGCCATAGAGGACCTTAAGAAGGACTTTAAAAATCAAATAAGAGAAGTGGAGGAAAAATTGGAAAGAGAAATGAGAAGGATGCAGGAAAAGTATGAAATGAGGGTCAACAGCCTGACTGAGGAAAACAACACCTTAAAAAATAGACTAGCTCAAATGGCAAAGGAGGCCCAAAAGGGCAATGAGGAGAAGAATGCCTTAAAAAGTCGAATTTGCCAGATGGAAAAAGAATCTCAAAAGTTCACTGAGGAGATTCATTCCTTCAGAGTTAGACTGGAGCAAATGGAAGCTAATGACTTTATGAGAAATCAAGATGCTGTTAAGCAGATCCAAACAAACGAAAGATTAGAAGGCAATGTGAAATATCTCATGGGAAAAACCACTGACCTGGAGAATAGATCCAGGAGAGAAAATTTAAAAATTATTGGACTACCTGAAAGCCATGATCAAGGAAAGAACCTAGAAATCACCCTTCAAGAAATTCTCAAGGAAAACTGCCCTGATGTTTTAGATCCAGAGGGCAAAATAGAGGTTGAAAGAATCCACCAATCACCTCCTGAAAAAGATCCCAAAAAGGAAAACTCCCAGGAATATTATAGCCAGGTTCCAGAATCCCCAGATCAAGGAGAAAATACTACAAGCAGCCAGGAAGAAACAATTTCAATATTGTGGAAACACAATCAGAATAGCCCAGGACCTGGCAGCTTCTACACTGAGGGATCGAAGGGCATGGAATATGATATTCCAGAGGGCAAAAGAACTGGGAATGAACCCAAGGGTCACCTACCCAGCAAAACTGAGTATTTTGTTTCAGGGGAAAATATGGTCATTCAGTGGAATAGAGGACTTTCAAGCATTCTTGAGGAAAAAACCAGAGTTGAATAGAAAATTTGACATCCAGACACAAGAAGCAAGAGATGCCTGAGAAGGTAATCAGGGAAAAGAAATCAAAAGGAACTTATCAAAGTTGAACTATTTACATTCCTATATGGAAAAGCAATAACTGTGACTGATGATATCTTTCTCACTATGAAAATAATGGAAGAAGGGTGTGTGGTCATATGAATACATATGTGAATGTGTGTGTATATGGTTACAGTTATATATGGATAGAGGGCATAGGTTGATTTTGTTGGGAAGGGAGAGTACTCAAGGGATGAAATTATGAGGTGAGAGAGGAAAGTGGCAAGAGGAGATGGGGAGAGACATGGTAGGGTAAACTATCTCATGTAGGGAAGTGGGTGCAAAGGAGGGGGAGAATAAGGAAGGCTAAAAAGGCAAAACCACATTCACATTGAATTTGGTTCAGGGAGAAAATGACATACATACTAAATGGGATATCTCAACCTGCAGCAGGATAGGGGGAAGGGGGATGGGAGGAGGGATGATGGATGGGAGGGCATCCTTGGGGTGAGGGGAGGTTGGAAGTACCCACTATAGAAGAGGGACAGGATCATGTAGGGAATGGACCAGGTGGGGGGGTGGGATGA